>PVHP010002088.1:0-95462 GCA_004024765.1 Zapus hudsonius
GTGCGCTCATCCCTAATTGATACCAGTTAGGAATCAATGAGAGTACATGTGGCGTTTGTCTTTCTGCCCCTGAGTGACCTCACTTAGAATATTTTTCAACTCCATCCATTTTTCTGCAATTTTCATTATTTCATTTTCCCTTACTGCTGAGTAGAAGTCCATTGTATATATTCACCACATCTTCATTATCCATTCATCAGTTGATGGACATCTGGGCTGATTCCAATTCCTAGCTATTGTGAATAGAGCAGCCACAAATATGGCTGAGCAAGGATCTCTGGAGTAGAGGAGTCTTTAAGGTGTATGCTCAGGAGTGGTTTTGCTGGATCAGATGGTAGATCTATTTTCATCTTTTTCAGGAGTCTCCGTACTGATTTCCGTAGTGGTTGTACCAGTTTGTACCAGCAATGGGTAAGTTTCCTCTTTCCCCACAGCCTCGCCAGCATTTGTTGTCATTCAAGGTTTTGATGAATGCCATTCTGACTGGGGTGAGATGAAATCTCAGAGTTGTGTTGATTTATATTTCTCTGAAGACTAAAGATGTTGTTAAGTGTTCATTGGCCATTTGTATTTCTTAGAGAATTCTCTGTTCAATGCTCTCTCCTGTTTTTAATTGGGTTGCTTGATTTTTTTTAATGCTTAGTTTTTTGAGTTCTTGTAGATTCTAGATATTAGATCTTTGCCAGAGGTATAGCTGGGGAAGGTTTTCTCCCATTTTGTGGGAATCTGAGCCCACTTTCTGCCCATCACCCATCCCCAACGTTTCATCACCATAGACTAGGCCTCTCCATTGTGGTTGAGTTTTTTACATCACACAAAATGTTAAAAACCGATTTTTAGGTGGTATCCATGGTTTTGGCAGGACTCGGTTTATTTTAGCTTTTCTGATGTTAGTCTTACAACTCTTGCCTTGAGATATTTCTTTTTTTTAATATTTTATTTATTCATTTTCTAACAGAGAGAGAGAGAGAGAGAGAGAGAGAGAGAGAGAGAGAGAGAGAGAGAAAGTACCAGGGCCACCACCTTGTGGGTCTGGCTTATGTGGGTCCCGGGGAATTGAACCAGGGGCCTTAGGCACTGGAGGCAAGTGCCTTAACCACTGAGCCATCTCTCCAGCCCGAGATATTTCATTTACTGAGCAACCACTTTTTGTAAGCACTGGGAAGCCATTGGAAATGAAAGAGCAGAAAGTTAGAGAAGATGCTTGCGTGGGTCTTTTCCACTGGAGGAAAAACAACACACCAGCAACTGTGCTCTGGAGACATTGACCAATGACGTGTTATGGCGAGGATGCTGAGACTCCAGTGGGCAGCCACTTAGCTCCAAGGGCCAAGGAAGGCCTTTCAGGTGACACTTAAAGAGAAACCAGCCATGCAAAGGTGTGAGAGAGGAGCCCTTTGGAGAGGGGACAGACAGCAAAGCCAAGCTCTGAGGCAGGGGACCAGTCTCAGCCTGGGAGAGAAACAGAAAGGTAAGCTCAGCAGGCCACACTCAGTGAACTTGGGCTTGTAGGTCAAGGTGAGGCTGGCGCTCCTCTGATTTCTCATGTCTCAGTGGCTCTGAGGAGGGGAGTGACTGTGATTGAGCCTGAGGTCGGTGCCCCATAATCTCCACTCACTGTGGCTCCTGTATGATGCCACTTCCTTCCTCCCAGAGGCATTTGCACAATGTGAATTGCGTGTGGGGCCTAACGGTGGTTTCCCCGGAACTCAGATACCAGAATCCAGTCGTCTCTTTCTTTGCATCCCCATTGGGGCTGTCCCTGCATCTGTGAAGAGACAACCAGACCACCAAATGCTCTAAGTGCCCTTCCCAGCTCTATCTGGTCAGGCCTTGAATTCCGTCTGCCAGAGGATGAAGCCAGAGTGGGATCCTCGGGAGAAATGAAACTGAAAGGAATCCTGTCTCCCTCCTGGCTCTGGGGGCGCTGCCAGAGGTGGGCTGGGAGGGAACCAATAGGTCTGGGGGAGGGAGATTTTTAGAAAGCTGGGTGAGGAGGGGTCCCGTGACCCAGGCTTTCATTTCTCCTACATACCATGTGACATAGGCAGCCACAAGGCCAGTGAAAGGGGAAGCACAGGGTTTCTCAAGAAATAGACCGAGGGACCGAGCCTGAGGGGCCTGGGAGAGGGCAGAGAGGCAGTCAGGACATAGGGGTGCACAGAGAAGGGGCAGGGCCAGTGGCAAGCCACCGAGGCCGAGATGCCATAGAGGGAACATACAGCCAACGGGGGAGACCAACAGGAAAGAGGGGAAGAGCAGAGAAGTGGAGCCAGGAAAGCAGCCAGGGCAAAGGGTGGGGAGGTAGGGTCAAGGTGGAGGAAGGAGAGCAGAGGCCGAGGAGAAGCAGAGAAGGGGGCAAGCAGCAGGAGGAGGACTTGGGCTTTGGGGAGGACAGGAGGAATCTGGGTAGCCAGGAGAGCGAGTGGAGGCAGAGAGAGAGAAAGGGAGAGAGGACAGGGAAGAGCGGGACGGGAGGGTGGTGGAGAGCGGCTGGAGCGCGGCAGGGGTGCCCACGATGCCCGCGCCACGCGCCCCGGAGCCCGGCAGGCCTGGGGAGCGGCGGCCGCTGCTGGCGCGGGGCGCGCGGGGCCCTCGACGGTGGCGGCGCACGGCGGGCGCCGCGGTGCTGCTGGTGGAGATGCTGGAGCGCGCTGCCTTCTTCGGCGTGGCCGCCAACCTCGTGCTCTACCTCAACAGCCTGAACTTCAACTGGTCGGGAGAGCAGGCAACCCACGCCACGCTGCTCTTCCTGGGCGCCTCCTACCTGCTGTCACCCGTGGGTGGCTGGCTGGCCGACGTGTACCTGGGCCGCTTCCGTGCCATCTCGCTCAGCCTGCTGCTCTACCTGGCCGCCTCGGGTTTCCTGCTCACTACCATCACCAAGGATGGGCGCAGATCCTTCTGCGGAGAGATGCCCCAGACGCGGCTGGCACCGCCCTGCCCGTCGTCGTCTGACTGTCAGAGCGCCTGGTCCAGCCCCTACTGCGCGCCCACCCTCTACTCCGCGCTGCTGCTGCTCGCGCTGGCTGCCAGCTCGGTCAGGAGCAATCTCACCTCCTTCGGGGCCGACCAGGTGAGTGGGTGGCAGGAGGTTGCCAGCCGTGCCGCTCAGGGAGAGTGGCAACAAGCCATTGCCCTGGGGGCTGAGCCCTCTGAGTCTGGGGGTGATGGCCTCCAGCGTCGACCCCTTGCAAACCACTTTCTCTCTCTGGACCAGTTTCCTTATTTGAGAGAAGAGCTCTCTGCTCATCCCAACCAACACCCCACTTCTGAGCCACGTTTCTGGACTATGCCAAGGGCTTTTTACGTTTTGAGACAAGGTCTCATGTAGCCCAGGCTGGCCTCAAACTCACTAAGTCGTGGATGACCTTGAGCTCATGTGCCTCCTGCCTCCCCGTCCTGAGTGCTGGGGTTGCAGGTGTGGGCCACCATGCCTTCTTCTGTGGTTCTTTTGTGTGTTTGCTTTATTTTGACACAAGGCCTCACTCGGTAGCTCAGGCTGGCCTCAAACTTGCTGCAATTCTCCCACCTCACCCTCTCAAATACTGGAATTACTGGTGTGAGCCACTACACCTGGTTGGTTTCATTTCAGTGTTTTAACTCAACCCTCCAGATAGGCAGTATTATACCCACTTTACAGATGAGGACACTCAGGTCTCTCAACTTACCTATGGTGGGATAGAGGACAGGCCAAGGAGGGAGTTAGGGACAGCTGGGCCCCAGGCTCCAGCATGAGCCCAGCCCTATCCTAAGGTGTGTTGGGAGCCTGCCAGCACCAGCCACTTCTTACCAGCAGCACTAGAGGCTGTGGACATGCGCCTCAACCTCAGCCTTTCTCTCTTCCTGGGACAGGTCAGTGTTTGCTAAGTGAAAGGCGACTAAGTCTCCTGCTAGCTTGGTCCTGTTTCCATAGGTGTTTTCATTGGGATGTCTGACAATAATTTATTTATTTATAAAAATATTTTATGTATTTATTTGCAGAGAAAGAGGAGTAGGGAGAGGGAATGGGCACACCAGGACCTCTTGCCACTGCAAATGAACTCCAGATACATGCAGCTCTTTGTGCATCTGGCTTTACATGGGCACTGGGGAATCCAACCCAGGCTGACAGGCTTTGCAAGTGAGTGCCTTTAATGGCTAGGCCAGCTCCCTGGCCCCTTGACAATAATTCAAACTACTAGAGGGTGTTATTAAAAAGAACAGCACAGAGCACAGTATGAATGACCACAGCGGAGTGTAGAGCTACACGAGGTGTCAACAGAAGGGAGAGGCAGATCATGGTAGTATAATCAGCAACCAGACAGATTGTGCTCTTCCCCAAATTGACTCTTTTCAGATGTTCTCTAATTGCATGTATTATGCACTCATAAGGGAGGCAGTTTTTCAATGAGTTCTGTCACGTGTCGCTGGCATTCTCACACACAGTATCTGGTGTCCTTGCTAAGGAGTTCTTCCTTTGTCAAGTGTCCCCAGGACATCTCCAGCCTTCTCTCACTTAGCACTGGCCAGATGTCCAGTACTAGATCCTCTCTTTCTTTATTCTACTCTATCACTGACACCCCACCAAGCTGCCCACTCCCAGCTGCTCTAGACCCCCATAAATAAACTGAGCAGTAGCGGGCAATGAATGAAGTCATTCAGATCTCAAGAGGAAGAATAGTTTATACTGCAAAGGACAGCAGGCTGTGTAATAAGTAGAGAAATACTACAGATTAGGGGAGTGGATTCTGTTTGCTGAGAATTGGGGGGGGGTGTCTCCATTTGAGAGAGGTACCTCTTTTGTTAGGATGTTTTTCTGTGTACAGTTTCCTAGCTGTAACTCATGCCATGTGAAAGAGGGCTGTCTAGGTTGGCTAGTGTCTGGTTCTGGGAGGTTAGTATGATATGAGCCTCTGTACACAGAATTCCCAGTTCTGCGATCTGTCATGTAAATAAGGACCATGCAAGTAAGGGCCATGCAAATCCATGCAGTCCTGTTTGGTCAAAGTTCAGGCCTAGTCAAAGGCTCGGTCTCTAGGCTCTGGTTTTGGCTCTGTGGTGTCAATTGACAGCATCCCAAGGCCAGCAGTTCAGGATTCCTAGCCCAAGTTTGTGAACATGCCTGGTTCTATTTCCTCGTCCCTTACTAGTGGCCTTCCTTCCACACCTCTGGCGTTCTCAGCCATCCCATGCCCTCTTTTTCTTTATTTCTGGTGACATAATTGGTCTCCCAGAGGCCAAGCAGACCCCCCCATGGTATTCACAGAGACAGAGGCTCCTGTGTCTTCCCTTTTAGTGAGCACAGCTTCGGCAGTTGAGACTAAGGGGCTGGGAGATGGCTCGGCAGGTAAGAATGCTTGTGACATAAACATGAGGGCCAGCTGAAGGCCAGGACTGCAGAATCCCTGGGGCTCACTGGTCAGCCAGACTGCTCAAACAGCAGCAGCCTTCAGTTCAGTGAGGGACTTTGTCTCAAAGAAACACAGAAGAGAGATAGAGGAGAACACCAGTAACTCCACTCTGGCCTTCACATATATGCACAAGGGGTGTGTGCATCTCTCATACACACCAAGAAGAAGGAGGAGGAGGAAGAGGATGAGGAGAAGGAAAAGGAGGAAAAAGAAGAGGAGGAGGAAGAGGAAAAGGAGGAGGAGGAGGAGGACGAAGAAGAAGAAGAAGAAGAAGAAGAAGAAGAAGAAGAAGAAGAAGAAGAAGAAGAAGAAGAAAAAGAAGAAGAAAAAGAAGAAGAAGAAGAAGAAGAAGAAGAAGAAGAAGAAGAAGAAGAAGAAGAAGAAGAAGAAGAAGAAGAAGAGTATTTGTTGAGCCCTAGGCAGAGTGGACATCATTGGAGTTATTTAAACATAGTTTTTCTACAGTGTAGGGATGGATGGGCTCCCAGAAGTGGATGCTTCAGAGCACAGAGCAGGCTACTGCAGCATTCAAGGGGGAGGGGGACTCAGTCATGGGGTGTGCAGAGGGCTGGTACCATCTGGAAGATGGCCATACTCAGGAATTGCATGTTTAACACACTTGCTGGTTTCAGAAAGGGCCATCCATCACTCTTGACAAAGTGGCTACTCTCTCTGGAAGAACTCATTTATATCCTGAATGGGCTGTCAGCTCTTCCGCTTAGATTTACAATTGTCATATTCACTTACTTCCAATTAATAAATGGGCTTTTCCATTTTCTGCTTGAAGATCCAGGTTCTTAGCAAGTTGACATGCCCCTCCTCCCTGTCACCAAGGTGCCCCTTTGGAACCCACAAGGCCGCACAGTTTTAAGCACATCTGTAGGGATTACAATTTTACATTGAGATAAGGGCAAAACATTTATCTTTTTCCAGATGCAACGACAGAAAGCAAAGCATGATGAAATCTTCTTAGCTAGTGGAAAGATGTAGTCTTCCATATTTGGAATGGGTGAAAGGATAGTAACGGATTCTGAGCTACTGAAAGGTGGCTAATCTCATCAACATTTCATCTTCATCATGGATGGGGGAGGGGTGCTAAGACCCCACTCCTCCCAGAGTAGTCATTGGTAGTTAATGGTTGCTTGCGGAGGGAGGCCCATCAATGTTGTAGCTACTGGTAAGCAACTCTAATTTAACTCAAAGGGTCACAGACACATGTGTGTGTGCCCAGACACACATGCAAAGACATGATACTAGGAAGGGAATTAGTTGGGAGGAAGGTTTTAGTGAGAGCAGGAGGGAAATAAGGGGATAAAGGAGGGTAACGAGGAGTGAGAAAGATCAGAATACAGTATCCACATGAATGCAATTGTCAAAAATTAAGAAAAATTAAATGAAAGAAAGGTTGCTGAGTCTGATACCAGCTACTCGGGAGGTTTAGGAAGGAGGATGGCAAGTTCAAGGCCTGCCTAGGCTACAGAGTGACTTCAAAGTCAATCTGGACAACTTAAGTCTGTTTCAAAATAAAAAGTCAAAAAAAAAAAAAAAAAAAAAGGCTACAAGTGCTGGAGAGATGGCTCAGTGGGTCAAGTACTTGCTGTTCAACTCTGTGTCCCTGAGTTCAGAACCCTACACCCCATGTTAAAAACAAACAAACAAACAAAAAAAACCAGAAACTGTGATGGACTTTCATAATCTCAGTGCGCCTGCAGTGAGACAGGAGAACTTCTTGGACGCCCTGTCTCAATGGTGGAGGGTGAGGACCAACCTCTGACGTCTGTGTGCATGCCCACACTCATTCACACCAACATACAACAAATAAATTAAATAAATAATTATTTTTAAAAGGCTGGAAAAACAGCTCATTGCATAAAGCACTTGTCTTATAAGCATGCGGACTCTATTTTTAAAATCCAGGCATAGTGGAACGTGCCTGTAATCCTAGGGCCTGCAGAGATGAGAGAATCCCTTGGAGTCACTGGACAGTCTAGCCTAATTCATGGGCTCCAGGCCCATGAGAGACCCTGTCTCAGAGGAGGTGGATGGCATTCCTGAGGATGACATCCAAAGTTATTCCTGGCCTCTAGGCCTGCATGCGTGCAGGTATACACACACACACACACACACACACACACACACACACACACACGAAAGAGAGAGAAAAAGGGCTCAGTGATAGAGCACCTGTATAACATACTTGAGACTCTAGATTCAGTCTCCAGTCCAGAGAGAAGGAGGAAGAGGAGGAAGGAGGAGGAAGAGGGTGAGGAAGAAGAGGAGAAAGAGAGGGGAGCTTGGATTAAGAAGGCGAAGGCAGAGATTTGCTTATCTCGGAAATGACCCTCTTTCTCATTGCTTTGCGGATTCTTACTCTTGACCTGTTGAGTGCTAGATTCTGGAGCCAGAGTTGAGGAAAGGGGAAACAGCCAATGTAGCTAGCTAGGACCAGCCGACTGGAAGCAGCCCTGGGGCTTGACTGTTGCAGACTGGTCCAAATGCTGGGAAAAGATTTTTAACCCATTGGCCCCTGCTGAAAGGCATGATTTTTTTTTCATGCGTGCATGTGCGTGCATGTGTGTGTGTGTGTGTGTGTGTGTGTGTGTGTGTGTAGGTGGGTAGTGTGGGTATGCAGGTAGGTGTAACACATTGCAGAAGCCAGAAGACAATCTCTTGGCCTGGAGGCTTAGACCGGCCAGTGAACTCCAGGGCTCCCCAGCACAGGGATTACAGAAGTACACTGCCATGCCCAGCATTTTATGTGGGTGCTTGTGAGGCAAGCACTTTGCCCACTAAGCCATCTCCCAGCCCTGAAGTGCTCTTCAGTAGGTCAAAGCCTGCCACCAAGGCTGGTCTAGAACGACTCTCTTCCGTTCACCAGTTTTGTTTCATTGGGCATAGAACGGGGAGGCAAGTTAAGGGAGGGATGGGCCACGATGTAATGCTCTGTATCTCCAAACTGCAGAGGAAATCCTCAATCAGATTTCTAACTGTTCTTTCTGTACCAAAGGATGCATCATGTTAATAGTGTGGAAAGTAACCGAGACTTTTATGAGCTTCTAGTTGATGATAAAAGCAATGCATAGTGTGGGTTGCTCTGTCAGAGCAAAGGTATAAATCAGACAGAAATGAGCAGCGTGGCATCTGAGACATCTGTTCTGTGTCTACTTGGTGGCAATACAAAAGCAGTATGTGTCATGGGCAAGTGAAAACAGCCGTGCTGTAATGTTCTGATCATTAACAGTGGCTCCCCAGAGAAAGTTTATTCACTGCTCATTCCAGATATCTACTGTCTGCTTATTGAGCAGAGATTAAGAAAGTGCCCACACACTGACCCCAGAAACACCCCTATAGGAGGCACATATGCAGGTCCTGGACCCCCCTAGCTCTCACCCCAAGCTGGTTGCAGGTAATGGATCTTGGGCGTGACGCCACCCGCCGCTTCTTCAACTGGTTCTATTGGAGCATCAACCTGGGTGCTGTGCTGTCGCTGCTCCTGGTGGCCTTCATCCAGCAGAACATCAGCTTCCTGTGGGGCTACGGCATCATCGTGGGACTCATGGGCCTGGCCTTCTTCACCTTCCTCTTTGCTACCCCCGTCTTCATCATGAAGCCCCCTACGGGCAGCCAAGTGTCGTCTATGCTGAAGCTTGCACTCCAGAACTGCTGTCCCCGGCTATGGCGACAACGCTCGGCCAGGTAAGGAGGGGTAAAGAAGGCCAGGTCCAACTTGTAGACGTTTTGGTAATGAGGGCCTGCCCTCCAGCAGGCCAGAGCTACTAGGACTAAATAAGGAGGTGAAGGAAGGTCAAGGTCAAGGCTGTTATTGGTGGTGGTGTCATTGGAAGATACAGGTTGATAAGTGCATGTGTAGCACATTGCAAAAGCCAGAAGACAACCTCTTGGCCCGGAGGCTTAGACTGGCTTAGAATGTCCCTGACATTCCCAAGATCATGGTACCTGACCTTTGGGTACCAGTGAAGGTCATAGGGATAAAATACGAGAATCATCTTGGGAGATGACCACACTGACATGGTCCCTTTTGGAGTCTCAAAGGCTGACACAAAGCTGTTGGGCAAGAAAGAAATCAGGACAAAGGGCAGAGAATGCAGCCAGTTATTCTTTTTTCAAATCTTTAGTGTGTTTAAGTGTGGGTGTGGATGTGTGCAGTGTGTGGTTTAGGTCAGAGGACCACCTCAAGCGTTGGTCCTAGCCTTCCACCTTGTTTGAGGCAAGGTCTCTTCTTGTTCTCTACTGCATGTTCCAGGCCAGCTGGTCTGTGAACTTCCAGGGATTCTCCTGTCTCCACCTCTCATCTCACTGAAGGAGCGCTGGGATTACAGATGTGCTTTACTGCATCTGGCTTTATGTGAACTCGGGTCCTCATGCTTGCAGTGTGTGCTCCACTCACTGAGCCATCTCCTCAGCCCCTCATATCATTATTCTAAAATGAACACTCCTGATATTAAGTATGAAAACATCATTAGAAACCAGCCAACTTTGCCCCTTTCCCCATTAGCTGGCACCTAAGGCAGAGAGGTTCTAATGGCCTTACAAATGCTAGGTGGCTTCCTTTTATCCTTTCCTTCCAGCCTTGATTGACTACTTGTGCCAAGAAAATCTGTCTCGAGTCTCTGGAGCCAGTCACATCTGGAGTCAGTAGGATCTGAATAGAGAAGGTGAGGTGTAAGCTTCCCCCTTCTCCATTGCTGGAGGTTTGTCAATATAGGTCTCAGATGCAAGGAGTCTGGTTGTTTTAATTTTCTCTTGCTGCTTAGCAAACCACATCACGACTTACTAAAACACCAATGTTTTCATCCATTTTCAAACTCTGTGGATGACTGGGCTCAGCAGAGCAGGTCTTCTTTTGCTCTTGATGTCACAGAGCTGTGGTCATTTGGAGGCTTGAACAGGCTAGAACATTCTCACTGACGTGGCTAGCAGTTGATCATGGGCTGAGAGCTCGGTTGGAACTGGTGACAGGAGCTTTGTTTCCATCCCTGTGACCTTGACTGGGGCTTGAACTTGGCGACGGTGTCTAGGTTATGAGAAGAGGGAACCTTATGAGAAAGAATGTTCCATGGCTGAGGATATGGCTCCGGAGTTAAAAGCACTTGCTGCACAAGCCTGGTGACCAGACTCTGGATCCCCCAAACCCCAGGAAAACCTAGCGCAAGCGGTGCCTCTGTCTGTGGCAATGGCAGGTGGAGTTAGCAGAACCCCAAAGCTGGTGAGCCAGTCAGTCTGGTGTCCATCGTAGCAAACAACAAAGAAAGACTTTCTTAAACAAGATGGAAGGCAGGACCAACGGCCTGAGGTTGTCCTATGACCTTTACTCTCTCACTGCAGCACATGCATGCCTGTACCACACACACACACTCACCCCAAAAATGTTCAAAAATGTGGGTAGGAAGTGGAAGGTATGGGGTGTTTTTATGTTTGTGTTAGTGTGTTGTATTGCACTTGTGTGTCCCAGAGGACAACCCTGGGTGTTGTGTTGTGTTGCACCTGTGTGTCCCAGAGGACAACCTTGGGTGTTGTGTTGTGTTACACTTGTGTGTCCCAGAGGATAACCTTGCATGTTATTCCTTATACGTTCTCTACCTTTTATGAAGCAGTGGCTCTCACTAGCCTGGAATTTACCAAGCTGACTAGACTGGATAGCCAGTGAGCCCCAAGGACCTGCCTGTCTCCAGCTTTCCAGCTCATGCCACCATACCTGGATTTCTTTTTAACATAGGTTCTGGGGATCAAACTCAGGTCCCCATGATTGAGGCAAGCACTTTATTGAGCCATTTCTCCAGAAATCTATGGGTCTTCTTAAGGTCCTTAAGAAACTTGAACATACAGAGATCACATCTGCCTATGGGTTTAAGTGTTGCAAAGCCAGCCTCAGTCTGGCAGGAGAAACAAGCCCTACCACAGCTGGACGAATGATGTCATATCTGGAGGGGTGGAGTTAGTGGTGCTTCTCTCTGGACGTAACCACACTGGTATTTTGGAGTCTCCAAGGATGGTGCAAAGCCCTTGGGAAAGAAAGCATCAGAAACCCTCAGCTAAAGGCTATAGTGGTGGTGGGTCAGTCCCTTCTCCTAGGGGTGGTCCCTCCCCGTCTGCCTCTCCACTCCCCACCTCTTTGTCATAGAAACCTTTGAGGAAAGACTTGTGGTCAGCAACAGGGGAACTTTGGAGTATCAAATCCATGATTCAAACTGGGACTTCCCTTACTTCCATGACAAAGTGATGTCACCAGCCAAAGAAACTCCTTGACCCCTGCCTGCCTTGGTCTCTGGTCTTACTCCACCCCACCCCACCCCATATCCAGAGACCAAGGCTCCAGAGTGGTATGAATCTGATGACTGCCTTTACTACGAGAGAGATGGCAGTGGTCGTGTTAACAATGACTCTGCTGCCAACAGTGGAGGACGAGCCTCCATGGAGAAGACAGTTGGGGGTGACAGTGGTCACCTTTCTAGTGGAGATGACAATGGGAGTGATGGCCTTGGCGCTGGCGGGACTGGTGGTAAAGGTGGAGTGGAAAGGAGAGGGTTGGCTGGAATAAGGAGGGACCTTGTGAGGAAGATGGTTGGGGAGAACGGAAGAGGTGGGAACAGTGGCCATGGTGATGAGGGAGGAGGCGGTGGCTCTTTTAGATGTTGCCCTGTGTCCCCACAGGGACCCTCAAACTGCCTACCTGCTGCCTGGTCAGAGGTCTCCCCAGCCTGGCCCTTCCCCTCAAGAAGACATGGCCAACTTCCAGGTGCTGGTGAAGATCTTACCTGTGATGGTGACCCTGGTGCCCTACTGGATGGTGTACTTCCAGGTGGGTACTGCTGCCTTCAGCTTTAGGACCTCGCCCAGCCCTCGCTGTAGACATCCATGACAGGCATAGGAAGGCAAATGTGGAGCGAGTCGCTGCTGTGTGTGCCAGCTGGGGTAAGCCTGGCCTGATGTCATCCCAATGATGACTAGTCCAGAGGGTCTCCTAGGCCACAGCAGATCCAACTTGGTGGATGAGGCCCAGAGGTGTGAGCCCCAGGAGATGAGGGGCAGGCTCCCACAATGAGTCACTACAACAGTGACCCCCATGATTCCTTGCCTCAAAAGCACCTGCAAAGCTTAGAAAAGCACAGACTCCCAGGTCCTCCCAGATGAGAGAAGTCCTGGGGAGCAGAGAGTTTAGCAGGGTCTCAGAGGATCCGTTACTCAGCAGGCGGCGGGGTGGTGTGTGTGTGTGTGTGTGTGTGTGTGTGTGTGTGTGTGTGTGTATGCATGTTCATGTGTATGTGAGTAGGTGCATGCATGAATGAGTGTGTGTGCATGTATGCATGTGGAGCCAGAGCAACAGCCTAACCCCCACCTTAACCCCAGACCACAAGGGCATTGCCTCCACACCCTCTTCATTGGAACCTGTTTGCAGCAGCATGAGACAGGTCCTTGATGAGAGAAACATGAGAAGGGTGTCCATACAAGCTGTCAGATTACTGACATCCTTCCATACCAGTTGGCAAGTGGCCATTGCGCCGAGTGACCCCAGAACCCTCTCCTGCCCTGCATCCCTATAGGGTTCCCCTAGATACCCCGAACTGCATAGCAAGTCAACCAGCAATGTCTTGTATGGTGGAGTGTAGGAAGGGGGCTGGACATAGCCATGCTGGCAGGTCATCGCCTCTGCACTGGCTGTGTCAACCTGTGGGACTCAGCTTGGCTTCAGTGTCAGATGACAACTCCCTGTGGAGACAGCCATGTCATTATCTTCCACATGTCAACACACACTTTACTCGTGGCTGCTCTGTTCAGGGCCCCTGGAGACACAGAGCAGAGTAGAGAGTGGGCAGCTGTGTCCAGGCCCTGGTATAAGACCTCACAGTGCTCACAGCCCTGAGAGCAGGCCTGAGAAGTAGCCCCCCTTTCCAGACAGGGGGAGGAACCAGTTGCTCAGCTGCCCCATGCTGCTGCTGAGGAATGCCTGCCTGAGGGCCTCCCAAGGGCAGAGGCCAAGAGGCCAGCTCTACCCCAGCCTCCCATCATCTCATCTCTCGGCAGATGCAGTCCACCTATGTCCTGCAAGGGCTTCACCTCCACATCCCCAACATTTTCCGGGCTAGCCCCAGCAACAGCTCCTGGGCTCTCAGAGCAGAGAAAGACAACTACAGGGTGAGATGCCAAGTGTGTGGTCAGCTTTGGGCTTGGGCCAGACTGGGGGCTTCCTGTGAGATGAGGAGAAACTGCAGCTGCCTTTACACTTCCTGCAGTGAGTGGGTGCCCTCAGGATGCAGGAAAATCACCTGTTGGATGAACCTGTAGCACAGCCCAATATGCTCAGCTGCCCATAAGAGTTCAGGCCATGAGTCTCCCATGCTGCTGCTGCTGCTGCAGCTCTGAAGCATGCCTCATATGCAGGTTGTGCCCTCAGAGCACATGCAGATCTCTGTTCAACATTACCTTGTTCCCTCTGTCTCTTGGACACCTAGCTCTAGATCTGCTTCCTACCAGAACTTTCGAAACCAGTCTCTTTGCATTGCAGACACATAAAAGTCAAAGATGGTCAAAGCAAGCAGATATAATACACAATTGCCAGTATACTCCTTTCTTTGTCCATAGCAGACATCACTAATCAATCGCAGCATGTTTCTATGCTGAGCCAATAAGTGCTTTAAGCAGACACTGTCAACTGATGGATGTTAGAATCCTGTCCTCTAGTTACATAGCTAAGGAGTATGAGCTCCACAGAGGGGAGGGGATTGGCCCTTTGTCACTCTGGAACAGTCTCCAGTGCAGAGCTCTTTCTGCTCTGCCAGCCTGCCTCTCCTGGCCCCCTCCTGCCCAGATTCCAGAAGCCTGGCTCCTGCTGGCCAATGTCGTCGTGGTGTTAATTCTGGTCCCTGTCAAGGACCATGTGATTGACCCTTTACTGCTGCGGTGCAAGCTGCTGCCCTCGGCTCTGCAGAAGATGGCTTTGGGCATGTTCTTTGGGTTTACCTCTGTCATCGTGGCAGGTGAGTGGAGGGATTTCTGAGCTGCATCTTTAAAGTGGTGAGAGTAATTCATTCAGACTCTGGGGACAGCCAGGCTCTGTCCTGGGGCACACGGTTTAAAGGGAATGTCGGGAGTATTCAGGAAAGGATGCCTACAAAGAGCTTATAGTGAGCCTGGATCATGTGCCAGTAGCTTGGAAGTGGGCATGGTGGTACATGTTGTAACCCCAATATTCGGGAAGCGGAAGCAGGAGAATCAGGAGTTCAAAGCGAGCTTCGGCTGCATAGCTAGCTCAGGGTCAACTGAGCTACATGAAACCTTGTCACACACAAAAAAGAGTAGAAGCTGAAGAAATTAATACTCAATGAATACTGTTGTGTTGAAAACGTAAAAACCAAGCAAGTCTTTCCCAACTGTGTGCTTCAAAGCATTTTGTCCTGTTTCATCATTGCAATAATGCTGAGAATTGTATTTCTTCTTCTCAAATAAGGGAATCTCAAAAAGGTTAAATGACTTGCCCAAGGTCACACAGCCTGTAGCAGGGTCAGGATTGGAAACCAAGTCTCCTAATTCATTGTTCAGGGTTCATTCATGAGAGCAACCAAGGAAAGGAAGGAGATAAGACAAACTTGAAAGCCAGGTTAGAAACGCTGCAGGGATCCCTGGCCTCGCCCTCAAGAAGTCATGATCCCATGGAAAGCAGAACAGCTTTAAAACTAGACAGACTGGGGCTCAGATACATCCACTTATCGCCTGTGTGATTCTGGGCCCATTACTCAATCTAAGTTTCACTTTCTTCAATTGCAAGAATGTCACAACAGGGTGGGGAGATGGCTCCATGGATAATACCCTTGTTGCTTAAGTGTGAGGAGAGATGTTCAGATCCCCAACACTCATGAATGCTGGGTGGGTGTGGCTGCCCACCTATAATCCCAGCACTCAGGAGGCAGAGACTACAAATCCCTAGGGCCAGCTAACTAGCTAAACTAGCCAAACAGGTGAGCTCTGGGTTCAAATGCCTTGGTAAAATAGAGAGTGCTCAAGAAAGCACCAAACCTCTGGGCTTCACTTATACACACATATGCATACACGTGCACCTGAACACATGTGTGCCCAAAAATATACATATCTATGCAACACACACATGTCATAACAGATTCTGGGCTAATGGGAGTTGTTACTAAGCATAAAACCTAGCTAATATAACCAGGTATGATGGCAAATGTCTTTAATCCCAGCACTCGGGAGGCAGAGGTAGGAGGACTGCCATGAGTTCGAGGCCACCCTGAGACTACATAGTGAATTCCAGGACAGACTGGAACTTTACCTCAAACAAACTAAACCAAACTAAAACCTAGGGCTAGAGGAAGATCCTACCTTGGGGAAAAAAATTAATGAGGGAAAACCAGATGAGCTTCCTAGCAGTCAAGCCAAAGTGGGGAAGGGGGAATTGAAACTCGGGCTCTGCCAAATTGTCTTCCCCTCCCCACCAGGGGTCCTGGAGAAGGAGCGCTTACAGTACATCGCTGCCAACATGACGGTGTCTCAGCAGATCGGGCACGATGTGTATTATGCAGCACCACTGGCCATCTGGTGGCAGATCCCCCAGTACCTGCTCATTGGGATCAGCGAGATCTTCGCCAGCATCCCAGGTAGCACCCATAGGTCAGGGAAACCAAGGGCACAGTGCCCAGGGTTCTGTATGGAAGGGGCCATGCTTCTGAGAGGAGTCTGCAACCACCCAGTGGGACCTTGGGGGACTTATTAGCCCTGGGTATGGAGTTAAGCCACCCTCTGCCCCAATCCCTGGGGAGTTCACCTCTGGGACCAGCTTTCCACATATCCCCGCACCATGGTCCTTACCCCGCATCTTTCTACATATCCCCCCTCACCATGGTCCCTACCCCGCGTCTTTGCAGCTGCTGTCGTTCCCTCCACGTGTTCCCTCTTCGGGTTTGAGCCTCCACATCAAGGCCCCTGCATGGAAGGACTTCCTTCTTGCACAGTATTGCATCCTATAATGCATGTGCTTGTCGGTCTCTCTCCTCAGACCTGGGACGAGAGCTAGAGCTGCAAGCTCTTCAGCTAGGGCATGGTGGGGACTTCATGCCTTTATGATAAAACCAACCCTGTGAGCTCACTCTCTGTGGTGGGGGACAAAGTCGCATAAACAAGATGCCCCAGCCACTGCTGTTCTCCTTGCTGGTCTTGGCAAGGTGGGGGAGGGACCAGGGAGCTGGGCAGCAGGGGAGGCTCAACTCAGCAGATGCAGGAAGAACCCCAGAGGCAGAGGGGTGAAGCCAAGCAGACTGGGAAGGAGCAGGCTGGACAGGAGGTCAGAGTGGGCAAAGCCTGGATGGTGAGATTTCCTCTGAGGGTGACAGTGTCCCCCTACCTCTCCAGTGGCTTGGCAGGGAAAGGAGCCATTCGAGAAGGTGTTACTTTTAGTTTGTTGGGTCATGGTTTTTTTTTGGCATATGAGTGCATGTGTATGTGTGTAGGTGCAAGAATACGTGGAGGTCGAATGACATTTTTGGGTGTTTTTCTTCAGGCTCTACCTCATTTTTTCTGACCTAGAACTCGATATATAGTCTCAGGGTGGTCTCCAACTCAGAGATCCTCCTGCCTCTGCCTCCCAAGTGCTGGGATTAAAGGCATATGCCACCATGCCCAGCTTCCGTCCGTCTTTTTGTTGTTTGTTTGAGGTAGAGTCTCACTCTATCCCAGGCTGACCTGGAATTCACTATATAGTCTCAGGGTGGCCGCCAACTCATAGAGATCCTTCTACCTCTGCCTCCCAAGTGCTGGGATTAAAGGTGTGCCACCACACCAAGCCCTGTCTACCTCTTTTTGAGACAGGGTCTCTCACTGACCCCAGAGAGCTCATCCATTCCACCAGTCTAGCAAAACCCATGGATCCTCTTGTCCCCACCTCCCAAGTGATATTGCAGGTGTTTGCAGCCACACCTGGCTTTGATGAGTGCTGGGGATCTGAACGCAGGTCCTCATGCTTATGTGAACACTTTTGTCACCGATCCATCTCTCCTGTCTCCCATTAGAGAAGTTTTATAGTCCCATTGGGCCATGTGTGGATGACAGCATCGGGTCCCTGGCAGGAAGTGACCAGGCTTGGGGCCTGGCCTGGAGCAGGGAGAATGGCATACATACATTTGGAAGTGATTTTGGAGACTGAATGAAAACCATCTGGTGACAATGTGGAAGGTGGACAGAGTAGGTGGGAAGAAAGGCTAATGATGTTCCTAGCTTGGTGTAACTCCTCAGTGAGATGCCCAGGAGGAAGGAGAGCATTCAGGAGCCAATCTGGGGCAGGACGAGCAGGGCAGAGGGCATGTATCATGTCACAGGTGTTCAGGCAGTCAGTCCTGATGTACATTCAGGGGTGCTGGGATGGCGGCTCAGAGGGAGTATGACCCTCCTTTCTCCCCCCTGCAGGTCTGGAGTTCGCCTACTCAGAGGCCCCACGCTCCATGCAAGGCGCCATCATGGGCATCTTCTTCTGCCTGTCAGGGGTGGGCTCACTGTTGGGCTCCGGCCTGGTGGCCCTACTGTCCTTGCCAGGGGGCTGGATGTACTGTCCCGAGGACTTTGGTGAATACAGAGGCTTCCCTGGGAAGGGGGGAAGAAAGAGGACAGGGATGGAGGGAGGCTTAGAAAGGGAGAGGGAATATGTAGTCCAAGCTTTGGACTGATGGCTCTCTGAGGCTACTGGCACTTGACCATTCTGACCAAGAAGCCACCTTTCTCATGGTATTTGTTTCAAGCCTCCAAGTAAGGAAAAGAAACCCTAGGAGAAACTTGGGGAGCCAGATACTGGAGAGCTTTCTCCCCATGTGCTCAGCTCCGGGCAAGAAGCAGAGGGAAAACAGGAGCCCTTCCCGCCTCACAAACATCTCCTTTTGCAGGAAACATCAATAACTGCAGGTTGGACCTCTACTTCTTCCTGCTAGCTGGCATTCAGGCTGGCACGGCCTCCCTGTTTCTCTGGATTGCTCATAGATATGAGAGGTTGAGGCAGAGTGCGGCCACCCCAAGCTGTTCCAGCCAGGACAGACACTAAGCCCACCCCCACACCTCTCTCCACCTGGACAGATGGCGTCGGAGCAGTCCCAGCCAGTTTCCTTCTCATTTATTCTGTATCCAAAATTAGGATGAAATGGTTCCCATAAATAAGGGGCATGTGCCATTCCTCAAGATCATGGTCCATGACAAGGGTGGGGAAGAAGGGGCCTGGGTTGGAGTCCCTGAGGGGACCAGGCAGGGGGGGACTCAGATCAACAAGCACCAGAGGATGAACACAAAGGACAAGCAAAGGGGCTTGGTGGGACCCCCGACCTGCCCCACTGCCTGGGCTGGTGGCCAGGGACAAGTCAGGAGCTGCCCCGGATCCTCTCCATGTAGTTTCGAAGCTCCTCGGGGTCTTTCAGCCCCATGTCCTCACAAACCCAGCGGATGTCCTCCTCGCCTGCCACCAGGATGGACTGCACAGCTGGGGCCCCTACGGGCTCCTCCGGCAGTTGGGCTGGGGGTGCTGGCGCAAATGTCACAAACTCTACACGCTTCCTCCGACCCCCAGCTTCCTTGCGGGCCAAGGTGCTGGGGGTGCTGGCAGTGTCCCCGGGAGGGCCAGGGGTCAGGGTTGAGGCCTCCCCTCCTGCCCCACTTTCACAGGGACATCCTCCCTCAACCTTAGGTGGGTCAGGGGAGCAACGATCCAGCTGGCGGCTCAGTTCCTGCTGGTCAGTGCCTAGCCAGACCCAGTTGTGGGGTTGGGGAGAAGTGGGGTCAGCGGAGCTTTCAGGAGGCTCTTTGCGTTGGTAACGCAATACAAAGACCACACCGTTGACCAGGAAGATGAGGATGGCCAGACAGAAGATGCCCAGCAGGGCGTACATGCCCAGCTCTAAGTCAGTGACACGCTGAGGGGCTGGCACCATCTCTTCCTCGTCTTCCTCTTCCTCTCTGGCCTCTTCCTCCTCCTTCCCAGCCTCCTCCTCTGCCCTCTCAAACTTGCCCCTTACACCTACCTTGCCCCCAACACCTCCTGCTGCCTGCCGTTCACCTCCCACACTGGCCTCTGTAACCAGTGGGCTTCTGGCAGGACTGGATGGAAGGGCAGGGGCTGATGTAGACACAGGGGGTAGCCCCAGCCAGGCGGTGCCTGATGCCAGGGGCACACGGTGTCGACCCCGGCGGCAGGGATCTGGTGGGTGCAGAGCCACGTGCAAGGGCAGCCCCTCGGCACCCGCTCCACTCACCACCACACCCAGCTGGGCACCTTGCTCCTCAGCAGGCAGGACAGCACCGGGTTCCTCTGCTGAGACAGACAGTCCCAGGTCCCGGCGGTCATAGAGCTCGGCAGGGGCCAAGGTGTGGTCAGAGAAGGACAGCCACAGAGAGAGAGCCACTTCCTGCAGAGCACATGGACACAGGCAGAGAGAGACACGCGAGGGGAGGGCACGCAGGCATGCACAAAGAGACCACTCCCACAGCGACAGCCACAGGGAGGAGAGATCAGAGAAAACAGACACAGGCAGATGGACAAAACACAGGGAGAGAGGGGACTTGTGTCAGTCACCTGCCTGCCACTCAGCCCCGGGATGGGGATGTGAGTCCTCATGAGGGCCCCCCACCATGCCACACTCCAACTAGCCACTGCTTGATCACTCCCAGCCATAAAGAGCTTGCTACCTCACAGTCCTCATTCCGAAAACCCTATGATAAAGGTTCCAGAAACCAGGACCCGCTTCTTCCCATCCTCCTCCACCATCAGTCCCCTTTGGAAGCTGTTGACCTCACCCCCCTGACCCCCAGCCATCACCTGCTTTGGGGCAGGAAGAGCTGACTGAGCCCAGCATGTGGCTGTGACCTCCCCAGGATGAGCAGTGCCCCGGCTCAGGGCCAGCGAGATGCCCATCACCGGCTGCACGCGAAGCTCCAGCATTGAGACCTTGTCATCCGTCACAGCCAGCGCCTGCTCCCCCAGGATGGAGTCAGACAGCGGGGAATGCACCTGAGGGTGGGAGGTAGGTGGAGTTGGGGGAACCACTTGGACAGACAGCTCCCCTCCCCCCCAAAAGGATCTGGTTTTGGCTCCCAGCATCCTCATTTCCTATACATAGACATATTCCAAACCCACACTTAGGGATTAGTTCCCTCTTCTCCAAGACCTGGTCCCCACAAAGCTACACTCCTTTAGAACTATAGTACTTTGACTTCCATTCTCATATAATCTCCAATCCCACGAGCTCAGGGGCCCTCCCTCCAGCAGGAACATTCTGGGGCCTCGAACACCCTTGGGGGTAAGGTCCTGCTCTATGGCATCCCCAGGGGCTCACCTCAATGGAGGTGACACCTGGCTCCCGGCCCACCAGGATGCGACCACTTTCCAGGGTGGCTACACGCGGATCTTGTACGCGGGCGTGGGGTGCCACAAGGTGGGTCACATCCAGCAGCCAGTCAGGGCCGAGTAAGTGGGTGAGGCGGCGGCCACCGTCCTGCGAGTGGGCCGCAAAGGGCACGAGGAAGCGCACGCCTGCCCGCTGGTACTGCAGCCGGCAGCCGTGGGAGCGCCGCTCCGCCTCGTCCATCCCAGCAGCCCCAGGCTCCGGCACCCTGCGGGCCGGGTGGGCAGACAGTGAGGCCCCGTCCACTGGAGACCACGCCCCCGCCACGCCCTGGGTATCCACCGTTCAGACCTTCCAGCCTCAGCATCGCATAACAAGAATAAAAGAGAATTGCGATTGGCTTGCAGATTCTGTTTTAACAAACTCAGCGCTAATCCTAGTCCCTGGGGGGTGAGGAGGTCCTTCCCACCCAGCCCCTGTCCTGTTTGGTGCATGCGTGCCTATCTATCTGGGCACTTGCACTGGCCCCCAGAGACCTCTTCTAGGAGGTTGGGGGAGGGGAAGGTCTATTCTTTTGCAAGGCCAGTTAGAGTCAGTCCTTCCAGAGGCCAGAGGCCCAGGTGCCTCACCCAGTGTAGTCCACACTTATGGAGCTCTGTGCCATCCTAGCTTTGGGCATAGCAGTGAAGCAAAGAGAAAGATCCCTAGCTGCCCTCAAAAGCTCCCAGTGTCAGGGACAGAGCATAGAAAGGAAGAAGGGGAAGAGAAAACACAAGGAGAAGGAATGAGCATGGGTATAGCAGATGAGGACATGGGCAGGAGAAGAGAAGAGGGAGTGTGGAAGCTGCCAGTTTAAAGTGGCCAGAGCCTGGGAGGCAGAAGGCACTAAACGCAATCAGTAATGTCTGTGTCTCCAGTATTTATTCTCTCAGTCCCAGAGTGCTGCACCAAGGCCCGTGGGCTTCCAAAGACCTGCACTCACCCTTCAGCTGGGCCCGGGACTCTCCAGCTGCGGACCTGCTCCAGGGTCGTGTCAGTCAGCTCGATGCGCAGGGGCAGTAGGGGGGCCCACACAGTCAGCCGCAGCGAAGTCCGCAGGCGACGCCACCAGAAGTCCACCCGCACCCCCTTGGCACCCCGGCTCTCTTTGCCAGACACAAACACAGCATCACAGGCCTCAGATACCTATGGGAGGGCAGAAGCAGAAAGGTGGGCGAGGACACGAATGACAGCTGTGGGCAAGATAGGGCACCCCCATCCCAGACAGAAGTAATTCAAACGCGGTTCTGTGATCACAGCAGCGCATGATGTGGTAGGCTGGTTTGTTGGGCCACTGACTTTTAATTCAAGAAGATGGTGCCTGGCACCCAAAATCCCCTGGGCCATGCCTTAGGTTCTCCAGAGGGTGGGGGTGGGGCTGAGCGGAGCCCTTTGTGACTTACCACTTCCTCCTGGACTTCAGCTCCTCATTAGTGTTGGCCTTGGACATAATTGGAGCCACCTGGCAGTTAGTTATAGCCAGAAGGGTGGAGAGGGAAGGGCAAGGCAGACCCACCCACCCAAAAGTTCCCAGGCAGGAACCACACGTGTGAGCAGAATGTGGTTTGGGATCTTTGTGAATATTTCCCTCTTAGAACCTTACCACTCAGGATGGAGAGAGCGCTCCCCACCTCCACTTGACCTCACAAGTCATGACAAGGCTCCAATAAGAATAACGATCACTATCGTTATATGATTCTAACAGCAGAAACTGCTCATGTTTCTGCTCTTGCTATTGGCTGAATACGGTCTTTGGTACTCAATTCTTACACCATCTTGAGTTAACGTTTAGGACACAGAGGCTCAGGGAGGTTAAGAGTCTTGTCCATGATCACACAGCTAGCTGATGACAAAGGTGGGCCTTGTGATGGTTAATAGTGTCCATTTGACACGATCTCCAATCACGTAGGAGACAAACCTCTTGAGAATGTCTGGGAGAATTTCTAGGGTTAACTAAGGTAAGACACCCTAAATGTGGGCAGCACCATCCCAAGGGCTGGGGGCTCAGACTGAATGAAAATGAGAGAGTAAGCTGAGCACCAGCATTCATGGCTCTCAGCTTCCTGGCTGTGGACACGTGACCAGCATGCCTTCACCTCCACGATGACCTACACCTTCAAACTGTGAGCTCAAAAATAAACCTTTCTTCCTCAAGTTGCTTTTGCCAGGTATTTTGGCATAGCAACAAAGAAAATAACTAACACAGATTTCAGCTGAAACTTCCTGACTTCCCTCAAAGTACACGTGCTCACCTCACTGGCCAGTGCCATAAAGGATAATGGAAAATGGATGTAGAAAAGCCCAAGGCCAGGCTTTCAGAGCGCCTACTGGACTCTAGAAAGAGCTGATTGGGTCAAAAAAGTTAAAGCTAAAGGTCTGCCCCTGAGGTAGCTGGGTGAGAAGTTGGTGTCCTGAGGACCCTCTTGGGAAGCAAGAAAGCTGTGTGTACATGATTGCATCCACACATATGTATACTCACGTGAAATAGGTGCCTACCACTCACCTGCAGGACCTGTGTGTTGGCTGACTCACAGCCAATGTGCTCTGTGACCTCTTCCAGCGTTCCCCCGCCATCCACAGTGACTAGACGCACGGGGATTCGCCGGGGCACTCCAGTCAGCAGGGCTGTGTTTACGAGTTCCTCAGCCTGAGGGTGGGTGCAGGGCTTGCTTAGCCCCAGAACCCTCAGTTCCTGAGGTTCCTGGGACCTGATGTCTGGTTGGGCCAGACATAAAAGGTGGCTTCTTACCTTGGCTAGTGGGACAAGGGCTCTGATGTCCCTCTCTGACACCAGGATCTCCCACACCATTTTGTCCTTTTCTGCTTCAGGGGCCTGGCCTGGGTACTCCAGCTGCCATGTGATGGGACGAGTGACAGCCACACTCCCACCAGTGACATTCTCCACCACAAAGTCCACCCAAAGGAACTCAGACAGTTCCAGGGGATCACTGACAGGAGAGAGAGGAACCACATGCTTGCTAGCTGCCAGGCTAGCTCCCATTTGACAGGTGAGGAGACAGGTGCAGAAGTGATTTCCTGAGATCACAGTGCAAAGTGACAGAGCTGAGTGTCCAGCTTTCATCCTTGCTATAGAGCCCAAGCTTGGCCTCCAGGCTCCTCCTGGCCTCGCTTCAGATCCAGAGTCACTAAACCACGTCCCAGAATGCTCACTAGCACCCTTGCTTTCTTGCCTGTCCCTTAGGCCCCCAAATCCGACTCCTAGCACTCTATGGCCAACATTCTCTCCTCTGCTCACCCAGAATCTGATTCTGTGGGCCCAGTGCGGTGACAGGTGATCAAGGTAGTGTGGTGCTTTGAGCCCTTGAAGCGGTCTAGCTTAGCAGTCCAGAGGGTGGGTCGGGCAGGACGGGCAGCTGTCACCTGCAGCCCCTTCTTCACCTTGATCCTGTAAAGAGAGCCATTGGTCAAGATGCAGGTTGACCTGTGGACTATATCCAGGAGGCAGTAAAGCTAGAGACTTCAACCAGCCTTCCCAAGCTGGGAAGCTCCGGCCAGAATCTCCTTCCATTGTTCCCAAAAGGATCCTCAGGCCTCAAAGCAGATCACAGCACACTGTTTCACCTCACCCAAAGACAATATAGGACTCTCCACTGCCCACAGACTTTGAAACCTGGGGTCTGGTATTTGAGAGTCTCCATGCCCTGGTCCAGCTTCACCATGGTTGGTGATGCTTTGCCATGTCACCAGCTTTAGCCATACTGAGAGTTCTTCCCCACCTCCTGCAGCTCACATTCATGGCCCTAGGCCTGTGTTCAGGCTATGCCTACAACCTGGCCAACCTTTCTCTTTGTTCTTTGTTGGCGTGTGTGTGTGTGTGTGTGTGAGAGAGAGAGAGAGAGAGAGAGAGAGAGAGAGAGGGAGAGAGAGAGAGAGGGAGAGAGAGAGATGTGCAGATGCATGCACACATAAAGAGGCCAGAGGGGGAGAACGTCGGGTGTTCTCTATCACTTCTCACCTGGAGCTGCATTTTTTGGTCAGACTGGCTGAACAATGAGCCCCAATCCTTTTCCTGGTTCTGTCCCCCACAAGACTGGGATTACAGGCACCCATGGCTATGCCTGGCTTTTTATGTAGGTTCTGGGGATAGAACTCTGGTCCCCTCAGTCCTTCATGCTTGTGTGTAAGTGCTTTTACCCACTGAGCCATCACTAAGCTCGTTTCTTCTCAAACATCATTTCCTCTAGGAAGCTCTTCCAGTGATGGAAGGCTTCCCCTTTACTCTGACCACTGGTCATGCCCTCGGGGCACTTCATAACTTCATAGCACACCCCCCCCATGCTATTTCATCTAGTGAGTGCATGCTCTCCCTTCCTGGCCACAGGGGGCCTCTTGGTGCCAGATGGGGACTGAGCCCCACTCCTCTTTGCATCTCCAAAGTGGAGACACAGGGCTTGGCAGACTGTAGGTGTTCAGGGAAGTGAGTGTACATAAGTGAGCATGAGAGGCAGGTCAACCCAGGAGTGGGACTCCCAAAGGCCCACAGAGAGGAGAGGAAAATCACATTGCAAATCCTTGTGAGCTGCATTGAGTGGGGCAAGGGATGCTTTGGGGTAACTTCCTGCAGAGAACGACACACAGAATGGGGACCTTCCTTAGGGAGGAAAAGGCTCTGACAAAGGTAGTGAACAGGGCACATACCCATTTCTTCAGCATTCGGACAGCAACCAAACCCTCAGTACAGTGCTTCCCAGGTCCAAGCCTCTCCTTGCCCTCCCACAGAACAGGAAGTCAGTCCTGCTTTGGGCTCTTGGCCATCATGGCATCCTTCAACTCTTTCCCTGGAGAGGGTTTGGTGGGCCCATGGTTTATAGAGGTCAAGAATTCCAGTGAGGACCCCAGGAAAAATAGGTATCACTGTCTTCTTCCCCTTACCCTTTTGGAATATTGGGGATTGAATCTAGAGCCTTACGCATGCTAGGCAAGTGCCCTACCACTGAGCTATCACTCTCCATTGTCTTGCAGAGGCTCACCCCCAAGGATTGTGGTGCTCACCGCAAGGTCAGAAGGCTGGCTGTGAAGTTGTGTCGAAGCAGGAGGGTGGCACTGAAGAGTTGGCCAGGCCTCACTGGCACATCAGGCACCCGCAGAGTGACTGCCTCATCCAGAGGTATCTCCTGGTACTGTGGGGGACCTGCAGGGTGCAGCTCCACACCACCTACTGGGAGGGCCTGCTCCCCAGGTTCCTCCTCCCCACCAGGACCACAGCCCCCAGGGCCCTCTGCTGCGGGCTCCAGAGTGTAGGCCAGCTCAGCCCGTGTGTTGGAACCCTGAGAGAACCAGTGAGACGGGAACTCCAGCTCTACCACACACGCACCCAGGGATGGCTGCAAAGACAAGGAAGACAAAAGCTATGGCTTAGCCCAGGGAGGAGTCCTATACTCAGAAAAAAGCCTTAACTGGAAGGGTCCATGAAAGGCGAGGGCCAAGGATGTGTCCCAAGTGACATACTAGACATTCACTGGGGCTGGAAACCAGGTTCAGGTCTCAGAACACACTGACCGGTGTCGTGGCCAATGAGCCCACGCGTTTGCCTGCCTCCCCCTCCCCATGCCCCAGGACTCTCCTACAGTGCTGAAGCCTGAAACCCGAGAAATGGCCATCTCCAGTAGGCTCCTGAGCCCAATCCCAAAGCAGTAGAAATAAAAATGACAAAAGTGTCACTACACATGTTGAATATCCGTCCACTATTCTTGCATTCATCTCATTTATTCCTTCTTCATCTCCCTATGAGGTGGGAACTATTAATAGCTCATGTTATGATGAAGAAATCGCCTCAGAGAGATTAGGTTATATGCCCAAAGTCATGCACCATGGACTGAACTAAACCAGCCCTGAGTAACCCTTGCCCAGGGCCAAAAGCTAGCAAGCTGAAATAGAATCAGGTGCCCCACGCCCCCAGACTTCCCAGGAGTGGAGTACCCTCCTCTCCACCCTAGGGCCAAGCCAACCCACTCACCTGGAAGCGGCAAGCTCGGTGAGCACTGCCTGCAGGGTGTGTGGCATGTAGCCGGGCACAGGGCAGACTGCCAGGTCCTGGTGGCCAATCTTGCCCTTTGAGGTGGAAGAGGACGCGGGCATGGGGCTCTGTTGGAGTCACGGCTGCTTCCACTGAAACAGCCCGTACATCCCAAGGGACAGGTCGCTGGTAGGGCTCATTGACCAGTGGGGGGACCACCTGAAGGGAGAATGAGGATGCTCAACAAAACTGAAGGTGGGGGCAACGAGATCTTGCAAGGTGGGAGGCCAGGCATCTAATCCTCACTTGGCAAGGAGAACCTTTATGAGCCTCAGTTTTCCTGTGCAGAGAATGGGGACAGCCCTGGAGCCCCACACACAGAACTCTTAAGCTCTGAGTCCATTAGCCTGGGAGTCCTCAGGACCCCTCCTTACCTGCTGAGTGACAAACGGTGGGTAGGAGGCCCGGAGAAGTGGCTGAGCTCTGGGCCAGGGCTGTAGAAGCAGAAAGGTCTCAGATCGGGAGCCCAGAGAGGAGTTGGCAGGTGGGTAGTGGCCCACCTGCTGCACACGGAAGTGCTCGGGAGCATCCAGGAGCTCCAGGCTTGCTGGCAGATAGGTGAGGTCCAGGGCATTCTGGTCACCACCTGCGGAAGAGGAATAGGTAGAGCCGGGATGGATCCAGAACTGGCACAGGCTGAGCTGAGCTCCATCCTGGGCACAGTTGGGTTGGGCAACAGAGGGAGAAATGTGCTATCCCCTGGATGTGAGACTCACCCCCATTTCACAGATGAGCTCACTGTGACTCAGAGTCCAGGACTGAGAAGAAGGCGGCTTCTGGACCATTTATTCCTTCATCTCTTTTCCATAGACCTTGCCTCCCTCCCTCTCTCCAATAGAAGCCATTCCAGTGTCTCCTTCTGCTCCACTCCTGCCCCATTACCTATTCGCCTTTGACCCAGGGCATTTGGGGAGCATGACTCTCCCCATCTGGGGGCCCTTCTCTATCACAGGGTCCTTGGCACTTCCTACCACCCATCATTGTTATGACAACCCACACCTAATTTCTGGAGGGCAAGAGACTTGGTGGGGAGGTAAAAAGAGGCCTTCAAAGCTACTTGTATGCCCTAAGGGTGGGACCCAAGAGCCTGGGGAGATAAAATATTCAATCACTAAAAAACAAAAGGACCACTAAGGCCACATTTATTAGTACTAATGATTTACTTTATTTTTGAACACTAACTCAACAAAGGTGGTATTTTAAACATTTTGCATAATATGTTCTCCCTTTCAGTTTTCATAATAACTCTGTGAAACAGGTTCTATTACTACCTTTGGGCCCACAGTTAGAGTAGCAGAGCCATGAGGGCAGCCAAGGCCTTAACTGCCGGGTCCCCTGCCTCCCCATCCTATGCAGGAGGCTTCACTCCTGGGATGTCTCTGCCTTCTGAACGAAGAAGCCTTCCTTGGTCGTTCACCTTGGAGACGGCCTCCAGAGTACTTGGGACTACAAGTGTACATAAGTGCTTAACAATGCACCTACCTTTGCTGCCTCCTTGGAATGAGTTCCTATGTGTCCACCCCAGGCTCTGTCCTACTTGCCCAGGAATTTTCCCAAACTGGCAAACTGACTCTGGAGAACTGACTTTCCATCCTAGCTCCACCTCCATGAAAGCTAGGCCAGGGAGCCTCAGTTTCCTCATGTGTAGAATGAATGGGTGGGAGCATTTAGTTTCCTGAGCCTGCAGACAGGGGAGTGCTGTGTGAAGTGGAATTGTTGCATAATGACTATGACAAAGCTTGCCTCCTCTCTCTGTGGGAAGGGTTATTAGGGCTCCCACTGGGTCCTGCAGGAGGGGGGGGAAGGGAGCAGGTGGCTGAAAGCAGCCCAGAGCATTCCAGTCCCTCTCAGCCCCGCTGGGAAACTTGGTTTTAACCTCCTTTCTTGCTCAGCGTATGCCTGAGATGTTCCTCCCTAGAGTCCCCAACCCTTGACCTCACTTCCCCCAAGAGTAACAGGTGAGCAACTATTGGCCCCTTGGAGGTGACTCCGGGGCTCCAGTCTATCTTTTAATCTAGTGCCTCCTTCGGTAATTACAAGATGCTCAGCCTCCCACAGGTTCCCTCGGTGGGGGCAGAAGCATGCATCACCATCTCTCTCTTCTGTAGCGTCCACTTTACAGCCCCAGCCCCTGCCAAAGGCAGTCCAACCTCCCCATCCCAGGCGGGGGTGGGGGGAGCCGTTGACCCCTTGCCCTACCAGGGCTCAGGAGGGCATGGCTGGGGGCTATCCTTGGAGACTCCAAGGTCAGAGAAGTCCTTGGGACAGGGTGAAGCGCCGCGTATGGCGTGGGTGCCAGGCAAAGGGGCTGTTCCTATTCCCGGGGTAGGGGCGGGTGGACCGGGCAGGAGGCTAGGAACCCCCACTTAGAGGGCAGATAAGGGAGTGATGGAGACTGGTGCGCCCTGGACGGGGCAGCCTGGTTAGATGTCCGGGCTGGAGCGGAGGCTCCAAGAGGTGGGTGCGGAGGGGGTGAGCTCCGGGGCCAGGCCGGTCCAACGTCAGGAAGGAGCTATAGGGTGCTGTGCCGGGAAGAAGGCCACGGGGACGGGTCCCGTGGTTCGGACTCTCCAGCCCTCGGGGCACGCTGCTCCGCCCGCGCGCTCCGGGCTAATCGGAGAGCCTCGGGGGCTCCCGGGCATCCGTGGCCCCGGCCCCGCTGCCCTCGCCCGGCCCGCCCCTCCGCTGACCTCTCACGACGTCCAGGGCGAGGGCCACCAGCAGGCAGAGCCGGGCACCCAGGGGCCCCCGGGGGGCCGCTGCCGCGCGCGCAGCCATCGGGGCGCACTCGTCGCCCACCGAAGGCGGGCACCGGGATCCGAGGCTCAGGCGACCGCAGTCGGGTCCGGCATCTCCCGCGCCCGCTCCGCTCCGCTCGGGCCGACTGGCCGCTCGGGTCCCTGGCGCCGCCCGGCCACCCGCCCGCGGCTGCAGTTCGCAGACAATGGAGCGGGAGCAATGGGGTTGGGAGGGAGCGCAGCGCCGCACATGGGCTGTCCCCTCCGCCCCGCCGGGTCCTAGTGCCCTGCGGATCCCGGAACCCTGAGCGTCCGGGGGCCTGAGGTCAGGCAAAAGGCTACATCTCAGAAGACTGAACACAGGAGACTTGATGGCCTCAGCCAGAAGGCACGTGGTGCATTCTTCAGGACTCCCTCTTGGAAGCTGCTGACCAAGAAGAAAAAAGACCCTTTCTCGGCCTCACTCCCACCTACAAGCATCTCACCTGCAAAGGCATCTCAACAGAACCAGGATCCAAGGACTTAGGGGCAGGAAAGGAAAGAGACTAAACAGGGCCAGATGACAATCCTGGGCCTGCCCTGACAAAGCCCTGGGCCATCCCATGGAGGCAGCTTGTTTTATGCCCAGCCCCACCCCAGGGAGAGGCCCAAATGGTGAAGGGTGAGGACTAGTCCACACTGCTGACGAAGGCCTGTCTCAGGGGTCCTGACCCAACCAACCTTGCCTGCCAGAGAGGTTTGGAAAAGACCTGATGTCCATTAGTGCCCCCTTTGGCAACTTGAAAAAAAAAAAAGCCAAAAAGCATGCCTGGGCTCTCCACAAAGGACCCGGTGAGAATCTTGGTGCAGGAAACTCTTGTCTGGTGGGAGAAAGATGGAAAGCAAGGCTCCTTCAGGCTCCCAGACCCAGCAACACCCCAGTACCCAGGGAAACGAGGCACCTCCCCTTCAACACAGCTGGCTAAACCTGGAAGTTTTGCAAGAGAGAATGCTTGCCTTCCTCCACATAGATAGGTCTGTGGAGGGATGGGTACCTGGTACCAGCTTGCCTTCCTGCTCCCCACCCTCCTAGCAGCTCCTTGCTGCCCCTAGAGAAGTGAGGAGGGTGGGCTACCCACAGAGACATTCAAGCAGTGTGGACTTTGAGTAAATACATTTTATTCAGAAGTAGATAATAAAATAGCGTGCACTTTATTTAAAATCAACCAAGCGCTGATAAAAATAATTATCACTGCAGCTGTGATTCCACATCAAACTTGAAGAGCTGGGCATTTGTTCTTCACATCTTATGCTAGGCCTGGCACAGAAGGACACCTGCCTCTACCAGAGCCTTAAAAGAGGGAGGCCCCTCAAAACAGCCAAAGGCAAGAGTGAGTGTGTCAGGGGCAGGAGCAGGCTCACCCTGCACCCCCGGGACAGGACAAGGTCTGCTCTGTGCTCCTCCCAGCTGCTGGGGTACAAATTTATCACCAGCTGCTCCTAGGGGCAGAGAGAGGAGGCCAGGGGTAAAAAACCACTTTGGGATGAGCAGTGGGTCCTCCTGCTTCCTTCCTTCAGGGTCTCTGACAGCTGCTGCAGGGCTCCACCTACAGGGAGAGCCTACAGAGCTGCAGCTGCCCTTAGGCTGAAGGGGAATCAAGATTCAGCAAGGACCTGCTTTCTCTGGACACAAAGCAGCCACAGCCACCCTTGACCACACACAGTGTGGCTACAGCAAGCAGGGGGCCTGCAGGTTTAGGTTAAGGCACTTGTAATAGACTCCAGGGGCACAGGCCTCGGGACCCTGTTTCCTCCTCCCTTATCCTCAGGTCCCACATCCCCTGCCTTTCCCACTGCTGGGCAGTGAGCAGGACAGTGCAGGGATGAGCCATGATCAGGTGAGTCAGAGTTGGAAGGAAGAGATAAAAATGAGAGCTGAGGGCATGGCCAAAAGGGAGCTTCAGGACAGGACAGCCGGAGTTTTGAGAGGGTGCCAGGCAGCAGCCCAGGGGAACAGGTTAATCAGCAAGGAGGCCAGCAGCAGTGGCCAGCGGAGTTGGCTGACAACAGACACAAAAGCTGGGGCTCAGGCCCCTTCAGGGGCAGGCAGCGAAGGGCAGGGAGCCATCCCCAGATCAAGAAGCAATAGGGCACTGGTCTCCCTCTCTCAGTTAGGGGCTGCGGCTAGGGGCAGAGATGCCAAAGGCTCAGACAGGAGGCAAGGAGAGGGCAAGGGACTGCAAGAAGGGCCATGTAACCCAGAAGCAGTTCAGCTCTTTGGTATGATGAGGGCGGCTTTGTGGGAAATCCTTGTCACTCTTCCTCCACACTCCGGGATGCCTTCACCGCTCGCCTCTGCCGCCAGCGCAGCTCTTCCATCTGGCGCTCCAGCCCACGCACCTTGGCTTCCAGATGGGACCCAGAGGCCCTGGAGCCCATGAGCCGGCTCAGCAAGGCATAGACAGTCAACAGGGCCAGCAGCATCAAGGCCCGAGAAGAAGGGTCAGGAACTGATCTCACCAGGCCCACAAAGCTGGCCACCAATATGACAAGCTTCAGGCCTCCCAGGATCCTCCCCAGTAAGGCCAAGACTAATCCGAGAAGCAGGGACAGCAGCCAGTAAAGGACCAGGGCCGCTGCTCCCCACAGCAGGAGGGTCTGGACTTGGCTAGGACTGAGTTTCAAGCACTGGGTGAGATGGTCACCTGCAAGGGAAGGGGACAGAATCAGTGACCTAGGGAATTGGTGAGGACAGAGGGGCAAGAACTAGAGAACTGTTCTCAAACCCAAGAGACATGGGTTTGAATCTCAGTGCCATTTCTTACTGGCTGCCCCATGTAGACTACTTTATGTTTTAAAAAAAATTTTTGATATATTTATTTATTTGCAAGGGGAGGGAGAGAGAGAGAGAGAGAGAAAAAATGAGAATGGGTGCACCAGGGCCTCTAGTCACTGCAAACAAACTCCAGATGCATGTGCCACTTTGTGCATCTGGCTTTAAGTGGGTACTTGGGATCAAACTCAGGTGGTTTTGTTTTGCAGACAAAGCATCTTAACCACTGAGCCATCTCTCAGCCCTGCTTCACTTTCTGAACTAGAGAGTCATTTGTTAAATGAGAATGGCTCCGCCCCCTCCCTGGGCTGTGGTTAACCATAAAGGACACACTACTGTCCTTTATGCACATGAGTAAAGCCCTGGTAGGGGGTGTGGGAATCAATACTCTGCCCTATGCTGTGCCTATGGGGACATTTGGAGGGTGGCGAACAGCTGGGGGAAAGTTCAGCCTCGACACTGATACAACTCCTCCTAGCAGCAAGGTCAAGCACAGATTCAGTTCTCACCATCCAGCCCCAAGGCACTCAGCAGCTGTGCAGCGATCCCAGACAGTGCAAAGCAGGCCACAGAGATGGCTGACGAGATGGCCCACATCACCTGGGACAGGGTCTGTGGAGAGAGATGAATCCATCTTTAATGAGGCTTCTGTCCTCCCCACATGGTCCCCATGATCCAGGCAAGGCCTACAGGGAAGTCTCCGACCTATTGCTCACACTCAGCCGGTAGGAATGGGTCTAGGTAAGAAACCTTGGTCCTGCCTGGGAGAGGGACAATTTCCACCATTTCTCCTCCTTCACCCAGAAACCAGGACACCTGGGACCCAGTTAAAGTGATCAGATAAGATCCTTGGAGATAGGAATAGGGGCACTCAGGTGTGAATGAAGAACCACCAAATCCATTAATAGTCATCCTATGATACTGGAGTCCTTCCAGCTTCGGGAATCATGAAGGTGTGTAAAAAAATCTATAAAGGGCTGAGGCATGTCAATGAGAGAGACGTTGATCAGCTATTCTATATTGTGGCATTTGCACATGAGTATCCCAGTGCTTCAATATGACCTATCAGGAGGATGGGACAGTACTAGGTAGAAGAGGCAACCCTACCATCAGCCCCTCGTTGACCCCTCCCTCATGTCTACAGGTTGAGACATGGATTCATGTTTCTGTACTTTGCTAGTTCAAGACTCATCTGGAAGTCAGACTCTGTGGTCACCATTAACATGAATTTGTAAGGATGGTGCATTTCTCAGCCTTTCTGGCTGAAGGGCAGCTGTGGAAAGACAGGGTAGGACACAAAGGATAGGAATCAGTCAACAAGGTAGCAACTGCAGGCTTTCAGACTAGGGATTAGGCCCCAGAGGGAATGTGCTGGTGAGGTGATGTGGCCTTTAATGTCTCTTCTTTCCACCTCCTTTATGTGCCCAGCCACCTCAGGAACCACCTTCCTTACCTCTGTGACCAAGTGCATGGTCTCCGGCCCGAGCCAGGTGTCTAGTGTTTCCCGCAGTGATCGACCAATCTGGGTTAGAATGTCACCTGAAGCCTCCCTCTTCTGCTGGCCTGGGGAGGCGAAGTCTCGATGGGACTGGGATGCTGCTGAATGGAGGAGGACGAGAGCCACAAGGACCACCAGGAGGGCTTTGAACAGATGCTTGCTCCATGATGGACTGCTGCCTGTGGCTGCCATGCTTGAGTCTGACAGGAGAGAGGCATGGGGTAAGCTGAGTCAGACCTACAAATACTCCTACCCTCCCAGCTCTGATATTCCAGTGCCCTTCCTCACCCCTAATCCCCAACAAGCAGAGCTGTCTGCTGAAGAAAGGAAGACTGGGACTCGTCATTTATTTTGCAGATTAATGAGTCAGCAAGTACCATTCTGTGCCTTCAGTGGCCAAGGTCTCACCAGTTCTAGAAATCTGGAGGCCTGTTCCTGTGTCCTAAGCACCATGGACATCAAAGACTTGTAAAACTCTAAGGCTATATCCCAAGAAGCTTAGATAGAGCCAATAGTGAAAGCCATTGGAAACTAGCACACAAGCAGGATTCCCACTGCACGATGATGGAAGCAAAGTGCTTGGCTAACCTGCGCAAACAAGAATGACTGCATTAGTGCCACTGGCTCTGCAGGGCCATCAAACAAAGGGAATACTCTCCTCTGGGCCCCTTCTGCTACAGATGAGAAAGAACAGACCCTGAAGGAGAGCACTTACACACGGTTACTGGGCCAAGAAGCAGAAAGGCCAGAATTTGAACACAAGCCTCTGCTTCCACAGTCTACACTTGTTGGGAGTTAGAATGTACAGTGGTTCTTAACCAGGGCTACCCAATGAGATCACCCGGGAATATCACAAAGTACCAATGTCCATGACCCAAGCACGCCATGACTATACTTAGCAAAAGCTCCTAAGATGAAAACCATTCAGAGGATATAGGAAAAGGAAAGCCTCAGTTTCTCCTATATTCTCGCTCAATAATCAACATAAGTCAATTAGAAGACTTCTGTGATTACCTGTGTGAGTTTCCCCCACATACCAAGCAAGCAATGCATTCTACAATGGATGTCTACTGGGTGTCCTCTAATTTAATTCAGTTCTAACACTATCAACCTGGAGGTAGGTCACATCCCACAGGTTGAGGGCTCAGTTCCCGACTGCCCCCCTTAGTTACAATGTAGCCATTCCTTGGAGGGTTGTCCTTTGCAAGGTTAACTTCCTTTTCCTCTGCCCAGCGTTATAAATTCAAATGAGAAGCTGAACCTAAATAATTAAAATTGGCGCACGCCTTTAATTTCAGGGAGTCAGAGGTAGGAGGATCGCCTTGAGTTTGAGGCCACCCTGAGATTACATAGTGAATTCCAGGTCAGCCTGGCTAGAGCGAGACCCTACCTCGAACCTACCCCCCAAAAATAAAAAAAATTAACCACTACTGGGGTGTAACTCAGTGATAAAGTGTTTGCCTAGCATAGCATGCTTTTATTTATAAAGAAAAGATATTAACTGCTAAATAATCTTTATGTTTATAGAATGTGTAATAGACTTCATGATTCTTTAATTCTATATTTCAATTAACGCGAAGCATATAAATGGGTTTAACTTACAGACAAGCATTATGTCTGTAAAATGAACTACAGGGGCTGGGGAGATAGCTTAATGGGTAAAGTGCTGGCCACATAAGCATGAGTACCTGAGTTTGTTTTTTCTGTTTATTTATTTTTTTAAAATCTATTTGTGTAAGGGGGCATGCCAGGGCCTCTTGCCACTGCAAATGAATACCAGAGTTTGTGCCTCTTTTTATATCCAGCTTGCATAGATGGCTTAGAAATTGAATCCAGGCTGGTAGGCTTTGCAAGCGAGTCTTTAACTACTAACCCTCTTCCCAGCCCCTATGAGTACATGAATTTGGATAGCCAAAACTCATGTAAAGCTAGACACTATAGCACAAGTGTCTGCAATCCTAGCATACCCATAGTAAGAAGAGAGGTGGAGGTAAAAGAATCCTCCAGAAGTGCATGGGACAGCTAGCTAACCTGATGAATGCAGAAAGACCCTGCCTCAAAAAAGGTGGAAAGACTGACATCTGAAATTGTCCTCTAACCTCCACACATGTGCCTCCACACACCCACAACTATATGAATTAGCCTCAGGAGGTCAATGTCAAGGTCTACTGTAATGTAGCCAGAGAAAAAGAAAAACAGAAGTGGAATGCCTTAGATAAGAATACCCACTTAGCATGTAGACTCTGCCTATCGCCCACTGGACCCTCTTTCCTCCCTACAAAGTCCATTTCACGAATCTGAATTCAACAAGATGGAAATCTGAGAAGAGCCTTTCTGTCTTCTTAGGGTCAGCCTCTAAATGAACCTGATTTTGTTCCCACCAATTCTCCTTGCTTTTCAAGCAGTGAGAAGCTGGACTGTGTTCCAACAACTTCAGATGCTATCACATGTCCCAGGTTATTTTATCGGTGTTCTATCTGGATATGAATCAAGGTTCCCACAACCCCTTCATCATCTTTATTAAATGTGCTAAAGAGACTTAAAAACTCAGGGAAGCGCTTAGTCATAAAGGATATTACAAAGCGTGCTAGTGAACACCAACTACAAAGATGGGCAGCACGAGGTGTGGAGGTGCACTACGCTCTGGGAGCCTCCATAGGGTTAGCTATCAGGCTGTTATCAGAAAGCTGTCCTTTCTGGGTTTCCATAGATGTTTCATTATGTAGGTACGATAAGCCAAATCATTAGCCACTGGGGATAATTCAATCTTAACACATGGTTGGTAATTAGCCCCCATCCTGTGGTTATGAAGGAACTCTCCAAAAATACTCATATAAACCTAAACTCATGTGTGCTTGATGTCACCTTCATCCTTTGAAGATGTTGCAGGCAGGAAGCAGGTAAAATATTTTAGCAAAAGATTTTCTTTATTTCTCAGGCCACTAATAAATTATAAGGGATATGTGAGCTCTGACCCAAGAAGCATGGGTGAAAATTAAAATGCTGGTGTGTGTGATATGTATCACCGACACAGAATGACCTCCATATCTCATCCCCCAAATAGGCAAAAGCCCTTTAAGGAGAGACACTGTCATGAATAAAAAGCTAACACTGGGCTGGTCATGCCCATGTACTTGTGTCATTTAGTCTCACAACTTCCTATCAAGTAGGTATTGTTATTATCTCCTTAGGATAAAATCCAGGAAGAATTAGCAGCGTGTGGGCAGAGCAGATTGTAAATCCAGGTGTGTCGACATCAGACCCTTCTTTATATACTACTGTGCTGTATTGTGTTCAGTTCAGAAGTGATTGAGAATGTATACAACAGACTATTCATGAGCTAAAATAAACTTGGCATCTACCAATCATCTCAGTGAATTACTGGTGAAAATTTACCTAAGCGCCTCGTGCTTTATGCTCTGATCTGGACTGTAACCTGATGCCATAGACAAGTTAAGACCCAACAAGTACAGACTTATGGAAGCAGGTGAGGATTAGCCAAGAAAAAAATGTTGCAGGTCCGCCTTCTCTTTGCCATCCTGGAGAAATGTCAAACCGCACCAGCAAAGTCCTGTTCTCCTCCAGGCCTAGAAATGCACTTGCAGCTCCAGGGAGTTTCCATGATTCAGACCTGATGATAGGAGGTGAAGACCAGCCTCTCAGGTAAAAGAGCCAGATTTTGAAGTGTTTGTGGTTACCAAGGTCCTTGAGGAGTTGGCCAGAAATCTACAGCCATTCAGATGGAGGAGAGGGAAGAGAAGGCTACCCCCCAATACCACACATGCACACAAAATAGACTTCTAAAAATATTACATTTGAGGTACCTTCTGGCCCAGAAACAGCTGCCTGATGCCCCTCTTGAGGCCTGTGGGGTCAAGTAGGGTTGCAAAACACACAATCCATGTGGAAGGGCCTCAGGCTGAGAAAGCCTTCTACTCTTTTGGCAGGAATCAGGAGCCAGATGGTTCCTGCTTACCAGTGGTGGGAGATGTATGGGCCAGTTCCTGAGCTATCTGGGTCACAACCATGTTGGGGACTTAAAAAGCAAGGTTGCTATCTTGGGTTGGATACTATATCCAGGGACCTCCACCAGGAGGAATCAAGTGTCTCCTCCTCCCCTCTAGAAGGTCAGGGAGATGTGAGCTGCTCCTCCCACAGCAACCTGCTGCTTTGTTCTGTGCCAGCTTCAAGTGGCCATCTGCCCCAGACTGGGGGACCTTGAAATAAACTCTCCACAGTGAGGCCAGTGTGGGTGAGTTTCCAAAGTGGGCCAAAAATCAAATCTCAAACTCTGGTTGTTCAGAGCTAACGGGTATAGAGTATAGATGACTGGCTGGTCCATTTCTTGAACTTGTTCTCTTTACCAGGATTCCTCATTTTATTCAGAGGGAAGCCCAGACAATAAATATGAGTCTGACCCACCACATCATGCCTCCTCCCTTGGGCTTCATCAAATACTTTTAATAAAGAAAGATGCCATGGTTATTAAGAGCTCAAGCTCTTTGGCCTCCAAGAGACAGAAGCATGCCTGAAACTTTTCACTTCCTGCAATATCTGACCTCAGGCAGAGAGATGAATAGGAGGCAATCAATAATAAATGATAATAATGTCATCAAAATTTTTGTATGATGAATTATAATTTACATGATGCTTGTCACCGCACTGTCTCATGTAATTCTTTTTTTCTTTCTTTATTATCCATAATTAGATATCTCATATAATTCTTATGTGTGGTGCTGGGGATCAAACTCGGGGCCTTGTACCTGGTAGGCAAGCACTCTACCACTAAACTACAACTCAGTCCCCACAATTGCCTTTTTTATCTTTTAAAATTATTTATTTATTTGAGAAAGTGAGTGAGTGAATATGGGCGTGCCGGGACCTCTTGACACTGCAAAAGTACTCCAGACGAAAGCATCACTTTGTGCATCCGGCTCTACCTGGGTACTGGGCAACTGAACCCTGGGCCAGCAAGCTTTGCAAGCAAGCACCTTAAACCATTGAGCCATCTCCCTAGCCTGCCCACAATTACCTTTTTAAATTATTTCTACTCCCTCAACTTTGCCCAGAAAAGAATGACAGAGAGGTCAAGTGACTTATCCATGATCACAGCAGAACTGAGCTTGATTCCTGAACCCAGTATCTCAGTCTTACCCTTCTGCTGGTCCCATTATGCTTACAAAGCCTACTATAGTAAGACCTTGTTCCTGGCAAGAACCTAAAGTTCTGCCAAATATCAAAAAGCTTCAAGTGGCAGAACCCCCAAGATCTCCAGAGAGAAGTAAGAGGAGACCAGAAAGAACAGAAGGATATCTGCCTTGACAACCAGCCGCATGGGAAACTGCTTTACTTACTATGGTATTGAGAAGTCGTCCTATATGTTCAGCTGTGTTTGCTCAGCCAGGGGAGGGTGGGGCTGTCACACAGCCCAGCTCCTTCCTCTTCTCTTTCCTTCCCCTGATAGGAATCACTACAGGGCAGGAGAGACGGCTGACTGAGTGCCCTCTGCTGGCCCTCACTGTTCTTTCCCTGCTCTGGGCTCTGCCCAGAGGAGCAGCGGTTCTCAACTTTGGCTGCCCATCTGAACTGAATCGCCCTGCCCTTACAGCTAGTTCAACAAGGATGTCTGCTCCACCCAGGACTGGCCAGTCAGACTCTCCCAGGGAGGAGCGAGCACAGCCTTTTGTTTTTAAAGCTCCCCAGGATTCCCCGGAGCACAAGCAGAGAGCCGCTGCAGCAGCCCAGGGAAAAGTCTAAGCCTCCCAAAAGCTGTGCACAAAGGTCACAGGATTAATTCTATCACAATTTAGCAATCCCTACCTTTATGCTTGTTTCTTAACATGTGCGTTTCAAATCTCCTCAAAGGTAAAACCTGTTGAAACTGGGTGAAGAGGTGCCACGGAGAGTCAAGATGTTTGTGCTCAGCACTCAGCTTGCCCACACAACACTCTCCGCAGTGAAGTGCCTTGTACCAGCCTTCCAGCCTCAGTCGCACTTGACATCTAACTCTTCTTGGGATCCTCAGCACCCAGCACAGCAAGATGACTAATAAACGCTCGCTCCTCGATGAATATTAAAGGCAGGCCAAGAAGCCACCAAGAGTCAAGACATAGAAGCATGAAGAGGAAGGGGGGAGGAGGGTTTATTTTCACAGTTGATCCAAATAAACAGCGGCCACCCGAGAAGCACAGCTGAGGTGAGGGAGCATGAAGTCAGCGTCCTGGCAGGTCGCAAGCAGCCCCCGCCGAGCCGGTGACAGCTGCCGCCCAGCAACTGCTTGGGGGCAGGGTGACCGCCCGGGGCAGCTTCGGCCGCGCCCTCCCCGGGACCCACGGCTGTGAGTGGCATGTGCTATTTCCAACAGCGCGTCTCCTGCCAAGCGCTCGCTGCACCGTGGCGTCGCCGGCCGGGCATGTGGCGCCCGTCTAGCAGTCGGGGTACCCAGGGGGGACCCAAGCCAAGGTGGCAGGAGGCTGAGCCATAGGGCGGTGGTCGTGTGGGGCTCGGAGTCGTCCTCGCCCCCCCCCCAGCCTGGCTCTGGACGTCGGAGCAGCTCTCGAACCCTCTACTCTCAGGAAACACGCACCTCCCGGGTTACTAGGAACGACGCCCCCGGTTGCTTAGCAACAAGGGCCCGGGTCTCCCGAGGCAGAGGCTCGCGGCGGGACGTCCGGGGGACCCCTCCCCACTGAGGCTCGCAGGCAGGCCGGCCCCGCGGCTCGTCCGGGGTCCCGCCTGCAGAGCTGCCGCCCTCCGGGCCCGCGCGCTGCCTCCCCGCTTCGATCTCCGCCCGCACTCACCGGGCGCCGGCCACCGCGGTCCTTCACGTGCGACTTCGCTAAAACGCGCCACCAAACCCGCGCCTTGGCTCCCGGGCGTTGGTTTAGGATGCGCGCATGCGCGGGCAGGACAAGCGGAGCGGAGCCGGGCCCGCCTCCCTCCCAGTCCCAGCAGCGTCGGGGGCGCATGCGCTCTGCCCTCTATGATGATTTTTTTTTTTTTAATTCCCCCAAGCATTCCCAACACCAAGAGAAGAATCGAATCGGAAGTTCGAGCTGGGAACGGAAGTCTCCGGCATGGAAGGGTAAGAAAGAACTCTCTCTGGACTGTCGCGTGGGTCGACTGGGGGGCGGGGCTAGAGCCACACGTGCTGCCGCCTGAAGCATGCTGGGAAATGTAGTTCAAAGCTGGGAGTTCCAGGGAGCCTGAATGTAAGAGAAACTCCGCACTTTTAACAAGGAGTAAAAGGAGAACTGGCAAGGGTGTTTGAAGATGAAACAGAAGTACACTATGCTAGAAGGAAACGAGTTCGCTTCTGCAGGAAGCAAAACCACATCCCAACCCTGCAGATGGCCCCCAAAGGTTCCTTGACTGGCCTAGAGGTAAAGGAGCACCAGGAGTCCCCTGCCTGGGAATCCCATCAAACTGGGAAAGTGACCTCCCAGGAGAGATGATAGACTTTCTGTCAGTTACTCTTTTGAGGCTTGCTCTCAGACAACTTTTATTACTGGAGGTGTGTGTGTGTGTGTGTGTGTGTGTGTGTGTGTGTGTGTGTGGTATTGGAGATTGAACCTCAGCACCCAGTGCATACCAGGCAAACGCTCCAGCTCCTTTATCCGCATAAAAAGACAGCCTTTATCCGCCATTCATTTCCTCCTCATATTCCCATCACTTGTCATCACCTCCACCCACAAGCCCTTACTCCGTTTCATAGCTCAGAATGCTATAAAACTCATTTATATGGCCTTCCTTGGGTTTCCTATTTCGTGGGACTCCAGTGTGTATACATTTCATTAAGATATTTTTTCTCCTATGTATCCACTGTCAGTTTATTTCACAGAGTCAAGTAAACACTTCGAAGTGTACAGTTTTTCTCTCCTCTATACTCTGTATCCTTTTATTCCTGGAGGGGCTCCCTTTTCCTGAAAATTCCCTGCTTATATCACAGCAGGAAACTCCCTAGTATAGGGACAATGCTGGGGTTGCTCTTGCTGGATCACCAATTTCTAGTAAATTATCTACCTGACACACAGTACCAATAATGATTACTAGGTGTCTTGGTCTGTTGCTATAACAAAATACTACAAACTGGGTTATTTATAAAAAGTAGAGGTTGATGATCTGAAGAGATGGGCCAGTGGGTAAAGTCCTTGCTCTGCTCTGCAAGTATGAGATCTTGAGTTTAGATCCCCAAACCCACGTAAAAGTCAGACTTGATGGTGTTTGTAATTCCAGTGCTAGGGAGGCAAGACAGGAGGGACTTGCTGACTAACTCGTCTTGCCAAATTGATGAATCCTGATTTCAGTAAAAGACCCTGTATCAAAAATATATGGCAGTGAAGGAGGAGTGGGGCTTGCACTGGGTCTGGGCCTTGGCGCCAGCGCAGTTGCTGCCTGCCCACCCTCTCCCCCCACCCCACACACAGGGGAGCCCCAAGCCCTGAATTGGCACCAAGGGGTCCAATCAGGCACACACTCAGCCTTGGTGAACTGGGTGCTACACCCACCGCAGCCCTACCTGGGGCTCCTTCAGCTGGATAAGCCCATGGGAACCTGGCTACTGTACCTGCCATACACCTGGAGCATTGCTTTGGCCGCTAAGCCAGGTGGTTTTCCTGATTGGCACCTGTTGTCACTCTTTGACACTGGAGCAGGTTGTGCTGTTAATGACATGTGGGACTGTGACTATGATAGAACGGTTAGAACAGCAAATCACCCCATAGCTGCTGGAGACATTTTCACCTTCCCATCCATTGTCTTTCTTGGGGGGCAGTTGACCTTGGCCCTGGGTGTCCTTCTGTGTCCAAACTACTGCAATATAGCTCTGGGAGCATCATCTTTATTTCCTGTCATCACCTAACCACTCATGAGGAGAGTCACATTTTGGCCTCAGTCAGTCTGTGTGCCTGCCTCTTTATTTTTCTGGAGTTATGTGGACACTGGTTTATGATACTATTTATGCCCACCAGGACAAAAAAGATGACGCTGTGATTGCTCTGAAATCCAGAGCACTGCTGTTCAGAGAGAACACCAAGCAGTGGCTTTGGTGTCACCATGCTGGGGGCTCTGAGCCTGGTGGGCATGCACAGTGACCAGACAGCCCCCTACTACACTGCTCTACTAGCGGTAGGAACCCAGCTGGCTCACCAGATTTACTCACTAGAAATCAACAAGCCTGAGGACTGCTGAGGTAAGTTTACCTCCAACTGAACAATAGGAATAATGTTTTTAGGGATTGTGCTTGAGAATTTGTGGAAAGAGAAGACAGTGAAACAAAATATTAAGGTAGAGTAGAAAGTTAGCAGATAAGACAGGCATGGTGGTGCATACCTTTAACCCCAGAAATCAGGAATTAGAGGCAGGAGAATTATAAATTCAAGACCAGCCTCGGCTCCATAATAAAATAAGTTCAAGGCCAGTATGACAACCTGTCAAAACAATAGCAAGGTCTAGCTGGGCGTGGTGGCGCACGCCTTTAATCCCAGCACTCGGGAGGCAGAGGTAGGAGGATCACCATGAGTTCAAGGCCACCCTGAGACTACATAGTGAATTCCAGGTCAGCCTGGGCTACAGTGAGACCCTACCTCAAAAAAAAAAATAAAAAGGTCCGGGGTTATAGCTTAGTGGTAGAGAAGATGACAACCATGCAGCGTGCCCAAGGTCCCAAATTTCATCCCTGGCACTGCAGAGGAATAATAAAATACATTTTTACATAGGAGATATCAAAACAAATTTTTATAAAACACCCTTCTGTCTTGTTATTAAATTGAATGAGAAATCTGTTATACTCAAAAAGTAGGAACCAAGCCAAGTGAGGTGGCACACACCTTTAATCCCTGCACTCAGGAGGCTAAGAGGATCAACATGAGTTCAAGGCCGGGGATACAGACCTGGAGTCCCAGGTCAGCCTGGGCTACAGTGAGACCTTGCCAGGGGGAAAAAGAAGTAGGGTGATATCCACTAGGATTTTAAGTTGTTTATTTCCTAGCAAAGTTCTTCCCCTGTCACAGAAATGGTGGACTCTAGGGTTTGAGTTGACCTTGAGTATTAATTCACATTAATGCATTCTTCTGTCCATTATAATTCTCATCTGAAGTTTTGGGAGTCATAAGAATTTCAGTACTTTAAAAAACAGCCTGATGTGTATCTCATCTAAATGAATGTCTTTTTGGGGAAATGGACCTTGGTCCCTATGTTGATTTTTATTGAAGCCAATTCTCCTGTGGGAAGAAGCTACAATGTATTCTTTATTGTGATCTTGACCCATTGCTGGAAGCTGTAATTCAGCAAGCTATTCTGGGCTTTAATGTTTTAGGAGAATTTAAATAAGTGAATAAAATTTTTACCCATTCTAATATATATATGTGAATGTGATTGAGGAAAACACCTGACATCAACCTCTAGCTCCTGTATACAAAGGTGCATGTGCACATGCAAACACACTTGCTTATGCCCACCATCATGGTTTGATCCAGGTGTCCCCCGTAAACTTAATGTGCTCTGAATGTTTGATCCCCAGCTGGTGGCAGTCTGGGTATTAGAAACTCTCTGGAGCTGGGTTGTTGGGGGTGAGCTTATGGGGGTTATAAGTCAGCTTCCCCTTACCAATGTTTGGCACACCTTCCTCCGGCTGTTTGCAGTGCTGTGACAGAGGTGATGTCCACCCCTCTGCTCATGCCATCATTTTTCCTGCCATCACGGAGCTTCCCCTTGAGTCTATAAGCCAAAATAAACCCATTCCTCCCTCAAGCTGCTTTTTTGGTTGTGTTCTTTGTCACAATGAGAGAAGTTAACTACAACACCTACACACATATGAGCATGTAGACACATACAACACACACACTCATCCACATGCAAAAAGAAAACAGTCGAAGTTTATGGAGGCTGGGAAGTCCAAGAGCATGGCGCTGGCATCTGGAGAGAGCAGCAGCACGACATGGCAGAGAGCATCATGTAACAATTCAGAGCAAATATGCCAAGCAGTAAGCTTGGATTTTAGTTTTATTTTTGTGGCACTAGGGATCAAACTAGTGTCTTGCATATGCCGGGAAGGCACGCTGCTATTGATCCATGTTCCCAGCTCTAGAGAGCAAGCTTTTCCTACAAAGCCACTCTCTTGATAGTCTACTAGTCCCATTAATCCATGTGGCCAGAGCAATCATAACGGAATCAACTTTCAAAGATCCCATCTCTCAACACTGTTGCATCGAGGACCAACACACTAGGTGTCATTCCTTTTATTCTGTGACTTTTCTTGCAGGGATGTAAACAAATGTCTATTTATCCCAGGCAGAACCCCAAAGATAGGCCAAAGAAACAACTTCATTCAAGTCTACCTTGGTGAACCATGAGTTTACTGGGTGTTGTAGTTACCTTCTCCTTGCTGGGACAAAACACTTGACCAAAAGTAGTTGATGGAAGGAAAGGATTTATTTCAGCTTGTATTCTTGAGGGGAATCTTCATTATAACAAGGGGGAAACATGACACGAGCAGGAAGCTGTCGCACATCTGGGGTAGTTTCAGTACTGGTCTTGGAGCTGGGCTAATAAACCTCAAGGTCTACACCCCCCCCCCAGTGAGACACCTTCTCCAGAAAGATTCTATCTCCCAAACTGCCACCAGATGAGGACCCAATATTCAAAACGCATGAAGCTGTGGAGACATCTCATTCAAATCACCACACTGGAGTTATCTACAGGATGACATGTACCTCCAGGGAATGTTTCAATTCAGAGGCAACAGTTATACAATACTGTACCACTCCAACTCATAGAGTAGGCATCTTCCAGAGGAAACTGGTGGAAGTATGGTGTTCCATCTATAGCCCTGTTCTGTTGCCCAATCAAGTCTAACCACCTTGAGTAGGAGGCCCCACCTAGACTGATTCATCTGCTTTCTACCACACATCCAAGCACTTGAAATGGCTGGTCTGTCAGGCAGCCTGTCATTCAACAAACAATAGTGAGGATGTTCCCACCATGTACCAGGCACTAGGTGATGCTCTTGGACTTGAGAGAGCAAGAATAACTAGAACAAGTATGCTTCCTGATAGATATTAAAGAAAGAGAGAGCTGCGGGTTTGTTTGATGAGGAGCTGAGATGGCATGGCCTTTTAGAATTAAAACTTTATTAAGAGAATTATAGCACCATACCAAGCATGGTGAGGTCTGAAGCCAAAAAGAAAGAGAAACTTCAGAAAATCCAAAGAACAAAGCAAAATGGTCCCCTTTTATGAGTTTCTAGGGGGGAAGTGGTTTGTCTGGGCATAACCTCCTGAGAGAAGTCAAGGATGCAATGTAGGAAGAGAGAGAGAGAGAAAGAGAGCTAAAGAAGGTCTCTGGTCTTTCAAGATCTCTAAGGGGAAGGGGCTAGCTTGCTCTTGTCCATGGCTGGGTTAGGGTTAGGGGAGAGGCAGGAAGGCCCCCAGAAAAGAATAAAGGTATAATGCAAGGTTGCCTCATGGAGGGAGGGATGGAGTGGGGAGGCTGGGCTGGCCCACTTGGCCTTGTTCTCAGCAGGAGCAGCAGGGGAACTCTTTAAGAGTTCACTTTAAGTGACTGCACATATGTTCTAACAATTGCTACATTGTGAAATTCAAATTCTAGTAGAGAACCCAGATATCAAACAATGCTTTCAAAATAAACAATTAAAGAACAATAGTTATTGAAATGGGTTGGAGAAGAATTATAGCGTAAAGGAAGCTTCAGTCAGAGGTCAAGAAGGAGGCTGCCTAGGGAGGAGCACCAAGTGTACACTGGAGGGTTTGACAAGGGAGGGGGTCAGAGGAGGGAGCTGGTGAAAATATTCCAGATAAAAGCTTTGGAACCTGCCAGAGCAGGTGTGTTGGAGGTACTGAAAGGCCAGTGGGGACTGATGAGCAGATGAGGTGAGACTGAGGAGGCTGACATGAGCCAGATGATGCAGGGATGCAGGCAAATTTCTTCTGCAAGAAATACTTTCCTTCATTTGAGGTCTCAGGATTGACTCTTGTCCCGTTTGGGTCTCAGCGAAAATGTCACTGAGATGGTTTATCTTGATTGTCGGCATGTCTGTGAAAGAGTTTCTAGATTAATCCAAGTGGGAAGACACCCTAGATGGGGGAAGCATCATTTCACAGGCTGGGGTCCAGGACTTAATACAAAGGAGGACGCTCCAGGAGCACCAGCTTTCATCTCCCTCTTCTTCCTGACTGCAGATGCACTGGGAGCAACTGCCTCCTGTTCCTGCTGCCATGCCTTCTCTGCCCAAGTGTGAGCCCAAACAAACCCTTCCTCCCTTAAGTTACCTTTGCCAGGTAATGAGAAAAGCAATGAATGAAAGTCACCTCAAACAGGCTGTGAGAATACCAGAACTAAGGTAGCTGTCCCTATAACCCCCATTCCTACCCGCTCTCCTGTGATTTCTCTTATTGACAGCATTTACCGCTCTCTGGAATTTTCTCCTTATGTATTGATTGTCTGTGCACCCACACTTCCATAGGCTGTAAACTCCAAGAGAGCAGGAAGCTGGTCTCCTTCATCTTTTGTACCTTATCAAAATAGAGCCGGGCCATAGGAAGGACTGGTTAATACTGAGTGGATGAACGAAAATCCCAGAGAACAGTGCCATAGATTTTTTCACTGAAAGCAGGCTGCTGGCTACTCTGTGGAAAGTGGGTTTGAAGCACATCACACGGGAGGAGAATTAGCATGCTCCTTCACTGGTGCAAGAGAAAGGGGCACTTTTTCTATACTGATGCTTCACAGTAATGCTGCAGGTTCTACCTGCCAAAGGACACGATTACAAATCAGCTTAACAACTTTTAATTTTTTTCAGTTGGAGGTCTCACTATGGTGTTACCCAAACTCCTCAGCTCATGGGTTCCCCTCACCTTAGTCTGGTGAGTAGCTGAGACTACAAACATGTAGTCTTAAAAAAAAAAAAAACAGAACAGTCATTGTGTGATTGATGTGGATTTAGAGTTCTAGGAGGGATTAGATTTCCACAAAGAAAGAGAGAGAGAGAGAGAGAGAGAGAGAGAGAGAGAGAGAGAGAGAGAGAGAGAGAGAGAGAGAGAAAGAAAAAGAAAGAAAGGGAAAGGAAGGAAGGATGGAAGGGAGAGAGAGAGAGGGAGGAGGCTGTGAGCATGTCTAACGTACTTCTGGCGAAGGGAAGAAGAAAGAAAGGGCAGAAGGAGAGAAGTGGAGAAGGCCAGAAGGGGCGTACACAGGTGTCTCGGGTCCATTTATATGAACCAGACATCTAATTAGAATGAGGTGCATCATCAGGCTTGGTGGTGTGTAGGGAGAAACCTGATTGGTTGTTGGGCCAAGAGGAACACTGACTAGGAAGAGCCCATCCATGGGGTGTGGGGAGAGGGGAAGAAGCCTGGAAAACTGAGGAAGAAGCAAGAAGCTGCTGCTGTTACTGAGGAGGGATTAGGAGGTTGCTCTTTTTAGCCATCTTGGATGAGACTGGTTCACATGCGAGTTCTACAAGGCAGGTGAGGTGGCACCCATGTTTCTGTGGGCCAGTCCCTAGCTAACTATCTGTCAGAAAATAAAGCTCCTTGGGGCAGGAGAGATGGCTCAGTGGTTAAGACAGTTGCTTCCAGAGCCTAAGGACCCTGGTTCAATACCAGAATAAAGTGGCACATGCATCTTCTGAACTTTGTTTGCAGTGGCTAGAGGCCCACACATTCTCTCTCTCTCTCTCTCTCTCTCTCTCTCTCTCTCTCTCTCTCTTTCTCTCTCTCTCTGAACCTCTATACTTACACATAGATAAATAAAATATTTTAAAAAATTTTTTTTACAAAGAAAAAAGCTCCTTTCCTGACTAATCATTGAAATTGTCTGGATGAACTGAATGCTGTAACAGCTGTCTTCTTGAGTCTCGGTGTTTTCTCTTCATGGAACCTATGCCTGAATCTTTTTTTTTTTTTTTTTTTTTTGGTTTATTGAGGTAGGGTCTCGCTCTAGCCCAGGCTGACCTGGATTTCACTCTGTAGTCTCAGGCTGGCCTCGAACTCACGGTGATCCTCCTACCTCTGCCTCCCGAGTGCTGGGATTAAAGGTGTGTGCCACCACGCCCAGCTTCATGCCTGAATCTTTAATACACAATTTTTAAGTACCTCTTTCGATCAGTCCCAGTAATATTTTGTCTCTTAGCTTTGGCATTCCAGTTACACTCTTTCTTGTCAAGGAAGTCACATTTGCCACAGGTCAACTTCTGAAGGTTGTTGAAGGCCTGAGAGCCATGGCGGCCACACAGTGTGTGCATCTTCTTGCAAATGCTTTTCCAAGCGTGGCACTTCCTCATCACATTTCTGCCACCTAGACCATCAAAGCATTGTAATCTATAATCTTTACTCCATGTGTGTGAGGTGGGGGACATGAGCGTACCACAGCATGCATGGAGGTAGGAAGAAATCTTTCACATTGTTTCTTTTTTTGCCACTGTACACACCAGGCTGTCTGTCAAGTGCCTCCCATCATGCAGTAGGAACACCGAGATGACAGACATTAGCACTACTGTATCCAGCTTTATGTGGGTCCTGGACATCCAGATTCAGGTTATCATGCTTACACAGCAGGTACTTACTCTATGGAGCCACCTTCCTAACCCCAATTTAAAGATCTTAATTGACTCTATTTTGTGATTCTAGAATTGGGAAACATTTCATTCCCTAAAATAGAATGTGTATTGGTTTGTTGAATAGAGGAGGTTCATTTTACAGACAGAAGTGGACAAAGGAGAAATAGCTCGGTGTGATAGCATATGGCTTTTTGTTGTTGTTTCAAGATAGGGTTTCACTCTAGCTCAGACTGACCTGGAATTCACTCTGTAGTCCTAGGCTGGCCTGAAACTCAGAGATGCTCCTACCTCTGCCTTCCCAGTGCTGAGATTAAAGATGTGCACCACCATGCCCGGCATCACATTACTTTTTGCAAAGAGTATGGCAGACAGAACCTTGTAATTGTGCTTGTTGAAATTGGCCTGATTAAAACTCCTGGCTACTGTCTCTCCTGGCTTCTTTTTTTATTATTAAATTATTTTTAATTTTTCCATAATAAGTTACATTATTTAATGGGCAAACAATAAGTTGTTATCCCCCGTTCCCCAATGTCCCTCTTCCCCATCCCAGATCAGCTGGATATCCTCCTCCTTGGGTAGTCTGGATCAGTTCTTGGGGCAGAGGACCATGGATAGCCTAGGAGACAGCCCGGTTCTACCAGCCTTTGAGTATTGCTACTAAGGTCGGCCATGACTTTGGGTATTCTCCCCCACCAAGGCTCTCACAATCTTTCTGCCCCCTCTTCTGCTCATTTCCCTGAGTCGTGGTGGGTGAGTATTAAGGATGTTTTATTGTTGAGATCTTAGGGGTCTCTGTACTTCTGGTTTAGGTTTTGTCGAAAATCGTTGGTGTATGTCTCCTTGGTTTATCCTTTGTTGGCTGATTTACTGTGGTCCTGGGTTACTTGCTCATCTCATCATTCTCTGCAGGGTTCCAAAAGGATCCTCCACGGTATGTCAGGGGTGGCTTTTCTCTTGTCAGGATGTCAGCTATTGGCCTGCAGTTCATTGGTAGGGTAGGATGAGCCACATCTCTCTCGCTGCATTCTGAAAGATACAAACAGAGTCTCCATCCGAGAGTGAGATCAGTATAGGTTAGCTGAGATAACACATTTTTGAATTGGCTAGATACTATTTTTAGTAGCCTCTCATTCAATCGCTCGCCTAGTGCATCACTCCTTGGGGGACCAAGAGTCTGGCTCCCAGTGCATATTGCCCTAAGTCCCCAGTTCCAGTTGAGGGCTCCCCCTCACTGAGTAGAGAATTTGGCCAAATTTAAAAGCTGTTGATTGCTTCCCCCAGGCTTTGGCTCCTCCATTGCATAAGTGATCCATTCCTGGTTCCCTGTTCTCTCCCAGTAGGAAGTGTGGTCAGCCTTCTCATGGCAACAGACTGTGTTCCATTCCAGTGGTCTCTGTTTGCTCCAGCTGTCATTGACCAGCTTCCCCTGGCAGCTTATGCAGTGCCTTCCAGCACTGCACTAACTACCATCTGGGGGCTCGATATCATTCTGGGCCTCAAAGGGTCTCTTGTTGCTGATCGATGGCCTCCTGAATGTGGGGTGACAGAAATAAGCCACCATGCCTGACTCTGAGTAATGTAATTCTGCCCCCAGAATCGATCCAGAAAAGAAAGGAGTAGTGTATTAGGCAGACTGCTTTATAAAGAGAAGCAGTTTATTCTGGCTCAAGGTTCCGGAGGTACAAAGGCCAAGCAGAATGATATGGACGCTGACCAGGACTCTCTCCTTGGCTGTATACATGTCATGGTGGGAGTCTGATACATGGCCGTCTCTGTTCTCTCTCCCTCTGTTTATAAAGCCACCACCAAGATTTCATCGTGGAGGCTTCACCCTAATGACTTAATCTAATCACTTTCCAAAGATTCCACCTTTAAACACTATAATCAAATTAAGTTTCCACCCTATGTGTGTAGGTGATAAACCATATTCAAAACGCAGTCGGCAACGAAGCCAAGGACTCGCCCAAACTCTCAGAGCACACAGGTTTCTCCACCCTTGTGTTGTCTGTCAAAAGGTGGCTGAGAAACACGTAACTCAGAGCCATGTCCAGAGAATGGCTAAGACATGACACTAGGGATCTGCATTTGAACAGCTCTTTAGGAAATTCCTGAGCATGAAAAACCAAGTGTGCTTTAGTCTGACGCAGCACCGTTCTCAAAATAAACCTTACCTGGCGAATGGGTTCGGCTTTAAGTTACTACTGCATCATGGGAAATGTAGTTTTGTCTCTCCTTCCCGCCTCCCGCTCCCAGAGCGCTGTTACGGAAGAAACCGAGTCATTCCGGAAATAGCCGAGCGTTGCCCCGGCGGGCCTTTTCCTGCCCGGTTGCATTCTGGGAAAGGGCAGTTTCCGTTAGCTGCTGAAGACTGAGGCGCGCCACCGGCCACCTTCCCACGTGAAGCGCTCGCTGGAACATCGCGCCGCGGGGGGCTGCTCCCTCCCGGCGGCCGAGCGTCCCGGAAACCGCGGCGGGGAACCGGAAGTGGCCCGCGGAGGCTCGATTGCTGATCGGGGAGCCCCGTGTGAGGCGACTGGAAGCGCTGCGGCAACGGCGCCATGTCCCTGATCTGCTCTAGTGAGTGGCTGCGGCTGCGGCGGGCCGGGGGTCGGGGGCTGGGGGCTAGAGGCTGGGGGTGGAGACCGGGGGCCGGGGCCGGGGCCGGGGCCGGGGCCGGGGGTCGGGGCCGAGGCGCCCGCGGGCGCCCGGAGGCGGGGCGGCGGCCTGTCAGCTCTGCCCGGTGCATTTGCGCAGTGCGGCGTGTCGCAGGGTCGTTTGCAGCCGATCGCCTCGTTCTGCAGAGTTGAACAGGCCTAAGCCGAGGGAGCGGCTGTAGGAAACCCGGGGATTTGTCTAGGACCCGCCTCCGAGCGTGGCCTGGCTCTATAGAGTTTGGGCGACCATTTCCCCATTTGCAAAATGGGGATCAATACGTTGGGGGGGGGTATCTTGCTTGAGGTGTCTCTTGGGTATCGGGGTTTCTGCAATCTGCAAAAAGCAAAAAAAAAAAAAAATCACGCACCGATTGAGATTCGGAGACCAGGCTGGAAGTCAGGTATCCGCTTCCCAGCCCTGCGCAGTATGACTAATGAAAACTGCACGCTTGTAAAGCACTTATTGATTAACAGCGCATTTCCAAACCTGCGAGCTCACTTTATCCTCACGAGAGTGGTCTGAAAGGGAAATCGGTAGAGAGCCTGACACGAGGCTGAAGAACAGTGGGGTGTATCCAGGGAGCTGCGGCTAGTAGTGGCATAGCTGGGTGAGAGAACCTTTAATCCTGGATCCATGCCTTTTCCATGCTATGCGCCATCTTTTCTTCTGGTATTTTAGAAATAATTTTTATCTGCATAGAGAGAAAAAGAATGGGCACTTCAGGACCTCTAGCCACTGCAAACGAATTCCAGACCTATGTGCATCTGGTTTTATGTGGATACTGGGGAATTGAACTCTGGGTTTTCAGGCTTTTCAAGCAAGAACCTTTATCTGCTGACCCATCTCTCCTTTTGATATTTTATTACGACATGCAGGTGTCTGCCATGTTTACTGCTGTTGATTATGTTATTAGCTTCCCATCCCTCTCTATTCTCTTCCTTCTCAGAATGTTACTATTAATCCAGAGAAGGAAAGACAGGAATGGAAATGGCAAGCAGGAAAGGGAATCTTTTTTGCAGTGAAGAAATTGCTTTTTGCAAAATATTTTCACATGCATTGTTTCCTTTCAACCTTGAGAAAGCTAGCTCTTTCATGGCCTGGCACCATGCAGTCAGTGTTCACTGGCTGAATCTGCAAGGTAAACAAACTGACAGTAGATAGATTTACAGGGGAAAAGCCCTATTTCATTGCATACTTAATTATATATGCAGGGAGTCCTGTAAAAAGTATGAGACTAAGGGAAGCTTATGTAGGCACCCTGAGCCTCAGAAAAGAATAGGAGTGTCAGTCTTCAGCTTACGTCCACAAGTTATGGATGGTGAAGAGAGTTACATGGTGAGTAAAAGATGTCCTTTAATATAGTAAGTCTCAGGCAATAAGCGCTGTCCTAGAGCAGTTCCCAAGAGTAGGTGACTGAGCATGGATGTGGCCTTCACACACCTGCTGAGGTACGCCAGGGTGTTCCGAGAACTTCCAGAGAGAGGTTCCAGAGGTAAGAGGTCAGAGAAGATTAGAGAAACCTCGGTTCTGAGCCTGCTTCTGAGGCCTTCCCATCTTTATTAGTTCGGTGTACTCAGCATGTCAATGCTCCATATTTTGGTTTTTTAAAAAATATTCATTTTCAAGCAGAGAGAGAGAGGAGAGAGAGAGAGAGGAGAGGAGAGAGCGTACCAGGGCCACCACCTTGTGGGTACTGGGGAGTTGAACCCGGGGCCCTAGGCACTGGAGGCAAGTGCCCAACCGCTGAGCCATCTCTCCAGCTCTTGGGGTGTTTTCTGAGCCCAGTACTGATGCATTCATTCACTTATCTCTTGGGATGTTTACCAGTTGCCCATCTGCATTTTTCTGGAGGTCAGTGACAAGCTGTAACTCCCATGTGCCTGGGTGCACAGTGTACTCCACATACCATAGACACTGTTAAATACTAGGAAAATGTTTTGTTTTTATTCAGTGCTTGTCACATTGCTTTGTAACTTCTGATCTGTCTTGAGATCCAGATAGATGGCAGAGGTTTGAGGGATGTCATATATACTTCTCAATCATAGCGTCTTTGTTCAAGGAATGAGATGGGGTGGGTTTACTGACCTCTCTGGGTACCTGGCACAAGTATTTGGGCAGTAATTATTTGTTGACTTTGACTTTTGTCAGACTTAAGGAGAGGCCAGTTAGGTAGCCATGGAACATTCTGAGACCATGATGATGCTATCAGATATCTCACTTCCTCAATGTTGAGTAGGAGGATGGGCCATCTTGTTGGGGCTGATAGAACTCACTGCCTGCCTTTCTCTGCAGTCTCCAATGAAGTGCCAGAGCACCCTTGCGTGTCCCCCGTCTCTAATCATGTGTACGAGCGGCGACTTATTGAGAAGTACATTGCAGAGAATGGTACAGATCCTATCAACAACCAGCCCCTCTCGGAGGAGCAGCTTATCGACATCAAAGGTGCCTGCTAATGGCCTCAGTCCAGGGCCATCTCAGCTCAGCCTCGGAGTGGGAGGTGGAGCCAGTCTGGTGGAGAAGATGGTGGCTGTAAATGACAGAAGAATCTGGGGGAGGGGAGGGTCCCTGGGTTCATCATACCTGCTTTCCAACTCTCTTGGCAGTTGCTCACCCAATCCGGCCCAAGCCTCCTTCTGCAACCAGCATCCCTGCCATTCTGAAAGCCCTGCAGGATGAGTGGGTATGTTCCTGAAAGAGAATCAGGGTCTTCCCCACGTGATGTGAGTGCATCTCTGGGCTAGGACTTGGAAGGATGGATAGGGCATAATTTTCTTTCTCTCTATTTACTTATTTATTTATTTATTGAGACATGAGCTTACTGTGTAACCCAGACTGACCCGGAACTCGTGATCCTCCTGCCTCAGCTTCCTAAGTGCTGGAATTAGAGGTGTGCACCATCACACCTGGTTCTTGAAGAAAGGAGTGCTGAGCTCTTCAAGTGCTCTGCCAGTGAGCTACCCCTTCCTTTCTTCTGTGTAAGGAGCAAAATGGGAGCAAGGAGGAGTGTGGTGGATGGTGGAAGGATGCAGATCTGCATTCCGAACCTCTCTGCCACTTACTAGCATGTGGTTCGGCCTTGAGTCCTGATTTTCCTGACTAGGACACGTTAGTGCTGTCTCTCTGGGTCTTAGGAAAAGTAGAATGAAATAAAGTACAAGCTTTGTGACATCAGGGATGTCTTTTTTTAATCACTGCTAGCAGGCACCTGATGATACACACGTGCTCTAGAATGTGAATGAATGACTGAGTCTTGAGAAGCTGTCCGGCATGGTCCCTTATGCAGTGAGGGTGATTAATAGTGGCAACAGCTATTATTCCCTTTCAGAGAGTGGGCGGCATTATGTCTATGGTGTGTTGGTAAATTAGAGAAGGTAGGAGTGGGAGAGAGTGGCACCACTCCTGTATGTGTGCCCAGAGGCTGGTGTGGGGTAGGAGCTGTTTGTTGTCTGCAGTGCATTCAGGATCCCTAGGATGTTGCGTGGGTCTGAGCAGCTCAGGTGGTTTTTGGTGTTGAGCAGGAGGCAGAGGAGTCCTTCTCCAGGGCTGACTACATGCTCGCTCACTCACAGTGGTCTTTCCTTCTCCAGGATGCAGTGATGCTGCACAGCTTCACTCTGCGCCAGCAGCTGCAGACAACCCGCCAGGAGCTATCCCACGCTCTCTACCAGCACGATGCTGCCTGCCGTGTCATTGCCCGTCTCACCAAGGAAGTCACTGCTGCTCGAGAAGGTGCAGCTTGGTCCTTGCTTCCCCTGACTCTGGTCTGGTCCTGCTTTCTAGCATCCCATTTCTCACATTATTGTTTTTCTCAGCCTTGGCTACCCTGAAACCTCAGGCTGGTCTCATCGTGCCCCAGGCTGTGCCAAGCTCACAGCCCAGTGTTGTGGTGAGTGTCCCCCTTTTCTGACCAGCAGGCCTATGTAGCTCTCCTTATGCAGATGTCTTTGGTGTTCTGCACCTCTCTCACCTTCCTATTTCTTTTCTACAGGGTGCAGGAGAGCCCATGGATTTGGGCGAGCTGGTGGGAATGACTCCCGAGATTATCCAGAAAGTGAGTTGTGCTCTTCCTTACTGGGACTACCAGCAGCAGGCCCCCACTTTTCCACACTGGCCTTTGGTCCAGTGTTAGAATCCCACATTGAGGCAGTAGTGTGGAAGTGTGCAGGACAGGCAGCCTGGGGCCAGGTCGCCTGGACATTTGCTTGTGGCCTTGACTCTCATTTCCCTTGCTTGTGAACAGTATCTACTTTACAGGATTGATGTGGAGATTTAATTACAGATAAGTGCAGCTTGTAGCTCTTGGTATTATTAGAATCCTTTGCTGATATTAAACCACTTTATTACATATCTGCTATTTTTTGCCTTTAAGAGGAGATGGGTAGGAGTTATCATCATCTTGAATCTGAGACGGGTAACTCAGAAGAGGCAGAGCTGGCCTCTTCATTAAGACTCAGGGCTCTTTTGAACATATAGAATCCTACTTTGAGGAGCTCCATAGTGTTTGAGCAGCTCAGGTTATTACCGCATACCTAAGCTCTCACCTTCACAACACAGACCTGGTCCCAGAGTTCTACAGCTTGGCTGGTGTCCTTGCTGTCTCTGCCATTTATCACCCTGATGACCTTGGCAACGGACTTCTCTTCTTTGAGGTTCAGTTTCCTCAGCTGTAAAAGTCATGGGCACTCACCTCATAAGGTTAGGGTGAAAGTAAGATACAGCATGCTAGCCCTTAGTATGGTTTGTTAGACAGCGTGTCCTCGGTAACACTGGTGAAAGCACAGGGGTGACCAGCATTCAGTGTGCTTTCTCCTTGCAAAATCATTTGTCTCAGCCTCTCCTCTCTTCCCCAGCTTCAAGACAAGGCCACTGTGCTGACCACGGAGCGGAAGAAGGTGAGTCCTCATCTAGAGGCAGGCAAGAGGGAGTTGGCCTGGTGTGAGCACTTGGATCCTTGTGGGGAAAGGGCTAGTGGAAGTCTGCACTCATTGCTCCTCTTCTTTGGGGGCTTTTCATTTTCTCAGAGGGGAAAGACTGTGCCGGAGGAGCTGGTGAAGCCAGAAGAACTCAGCAAATACCGGCAGGTGGCATCACACGTGGTGAGTGGCTGGGTTTTCCTTGAGTTATGTTTCCTGCTGTTTCTAGGCTACCTGGGCCAGGGTGGGGAGCAGAAGAGAAAGACCTCCTCAGGACCCTGTCACAGTTTCTCACCTTGGCTGCTTTTCCTGCCCAGCCATGCAGGGAGTGAGTTGCATCCAGGCAGTAAGCTGGATGGATAAGGAATAGAATACACTTCTGTTCCCTGGCCGGGAGGGTGACTGGGTTGAATGTGGCTCTTTTTGCAAAGGGACTGCACAGTGCCAGCATTCCTGGGATCCTCGCCCTGGACCTCTGTCCCTCCGATACCAACAAGATTCTCACTGGTGAGTCTGAGCCTGGCCCAGCAGGCCAAAATTTGTTGGGGGTCGGGGGAGAAGAACAGCAGAAGACATAAGCCCCTGGTCCTCTTCATGGGTTTGGGACATAAAGACCTTCAGTAAGGGATCTTTATAAGTCTGACACATAATTGTTCTCCTTGGAATCTTTTGCAGGTGGGGCGGATAAAAACGTCGTTGTCTTTGATAAGAGTTCTGAGCAAATCCTGGCCACCCTCAAAGGTCATACCAAAAAGGTCACCAGTGTTGTGTTTCACCCCTCTCAGGTAAGGCATTCTCATAGCCACTTTTGGTCCTCTCTCGAGTACAGTTTCAGTGGTTTAGGGACTGAGAAAGCTCTGACTCTCAGGAGTGGAAATTGACCGGCTTCGGTTTGGAGCAGATGGATTGTCTTCTTTACAGGCTCTCCTAAGTTAGTGTCTTCAAGCCAGGGGAGAAAGGAAATGCAGTTTGACCAAGTGTCTTCACTGAAATATTTTGAATTAGGGAAGGAAAAAAAAACCTCACAGCATTCATGGTCTAAGCTAGAGAGACCGAAGCTCAACACAGTTTTAGCTGCCAGGTGAATGGGAAAGACAGCCAGACCCATGATCCTTACCATGATCCTCAGCTTGTGGCTATTAATGTCCTCACTAGCAAAATAACTTGTACAGGACACAAAATAAGTTCTCCGTCTGCCAGATCTTCTGTAAAATCGACTGGCCCCTGAAATCCAAGTTTGGGGAGCATAGGTTCATGACTTTGCAGCCCTTTTCAGACCCACTCCATCCAGTATATTAGTCATTAGTTGGAAAATTAAATTAAAAATGTACTCTTTCATTTACACTAATTACATTTTTCCTATCCTGAAAGTAGGGTAGGAATGGCTATCAAATGCAATTATCCTTTTTACCACTGGGTGGCAGGGCCTGCCCCTGGTGATACCTGTTTGAGTAGCATTTACTATTGTCCCTATTAGGCACCGTTTGGATAGGTGGTTCAAGACAGGGAAGGGCTGAAAGCAGAAGCAGTTGTTGGTAGTTGTGGCCATCCATGTCTCCATGGAAAAGACTGTCCTAGTCTGTCTGTCTTCTTGATCTCTGACCCTCTGCCTTTTCTTTCAGGAACTGGTGTTTTCTGCTTCCCCAGATGCCACTATCAGGATTTGGTCGGTCCCGAACACATCTTGTGTACAGGTTGTTCGGGCCCATGAGAGTGCTGTGACAGGCCTTAGCCTCCACGCTACTGGTGACTATCTCCTGAGCTCCTCTGATGACCAGGTGCGTCCCTTGAAGAGGCCTGCTGCTCCTTAAGCTTGAGCATCCTGGGATGAGGGCCATCTTGCCAAGGGCAGCCAGCTCTCCCTTGTGCTGGAGAGGCGTGCTTCCTCTGCTGTGGGATCTGGCTCTGCCAGGGCTTCCTGGGCCATGGCCTTTCCTGAAGACCACCAGACATTTCTCACTGGCTTCTTTTTTCCAGTACTGGGCCTTCTCTGACATCCAGACAGGACGTGTGCTCACTAAGGTGACAGATGAGACCTCTGGCTGTTGTAAGTGGTCCTAGGGTCACTGAAATCTTATTTGCTTTCTGTCATTTGTTTTTAGATTTTACTCAATCATTTGCTTATTTGTTCTTCTAAAGACAACATTTGCCACTGGCACCTACCTAGTGTCTATTTTGTGCTCACAACAGAGTGAAAAGATCTTAGCCTCTTTGTGCACTCTGACCTCACACCTCTCCCCTTCTGTACAGCTCTTACTTGCGCACAGTTCCACCCTGATGGACTCATTTTCGGAACAGGAACCATGGATTCTCAGATCAAGATCTGGGACCTGAAGGTAGGTCATGAGGGCCTCATGTGGGGCTTGGGGACAGATTAGGGCTTATGGCAACTGGTCCTTGGGGTATCTCAAGGCCGGGGAGAGCATAGCTCTTTATGTGTGGCATGGTGGGTATGGTCTAGGGGTCCAGGACTGACTGGCTGGCTGTTCCCGCTGTTTTAAGACATCTTAGAAATAGGAGTTTGATGAGGCCCATTTTCTTCCTCTTGAGCAGTATGTGACATTTTTCTGCTCCGTGCCCTCCCCCAAACTGTAGGAACGTACCAATGTGGCCAATTTCCCTGGCCATTCAGGCCCCATCACCAGCATTGCCTTCTCTGAGAATGGGTACTACCTGGCTACAGCAGCTGATGACTCCTCTGTAAAGTTGTGGGATCTGCGTAAGCTTAAGAACTTCAAGACATTGCAGCTGGACAACAACTTTGAGGTGTGCCCCTCTTCCGTACTCCTGGTGGCTTCTCCTCACTTGTTGATTATTTACAGAGTTAATATCTCCAGTTCTGGAGCTTTTGTTCCTCTGTGTAACCTCACTTTATGGTTTTGGCAGGTGAAGTCACTGATCTTTGACCAGAGTGGTACCTACCTGGCCCTTGGGGGCACAGATGTCCAGATCTACATCTGCAAACAGTGGACAGAGATTCTTCACTTTACAGGTAGGTAGTGGCCTGGCCTCAGCTAGAAGTGGCGAAACCTCGCGAGGGGATGAAGCACAAATTTGTCCAGCTAATTTTTTTTTTTCTGAATACAGGGATGGGGGTGGGGTTCATGCATGGTAGCCAAACATGTAAAACATCATAGCTGTAAGTGCTGGCACTAGGTCTGCCCTCCCAAGTTGTGTGTGGTGAGGGGCACATTATGTAATCTCTCTGGAGCCCCAGGAAAGTGGGAATATGCACATATAGAGGGTAGGTCAGTATGCAGTAAGGGTTTGCTATTGTCATCATCATCTGGGCTAATTTGATTTGAGCAGTGAATAAGACAGAGCCAGGCTTTGTATTAATGAAATTTATAGTCAAGTTGGGAAGGTCAGAGGATAATATAGTGTGTGTGTGTGTGTGTGTGTGTGTGTGTGTGTGTGTGTGTGTGTGTGTTATAATGGTTGAGCTCAGGGCCTTGTCCACACGAGGCAGGTACTCTACCACTGGGTTAAACTCCCAGCACAAGTACTTAAGTACTTAATGGCTGAGGTAGGGTCTCTCTCTAGCCCTGGTGTTATTAGTAAGTGACCTGAATCCCATTAGAAGGGTTGCTCAGCCTCATCTGCTCGGGATCTGGTCCTGTGCTGTGTGCTCAGACTTGGACCCCCTTGAGCTAGAATAAGCCATGGACCATTCCAGGTCTGGAACTACACATAAACCAACAAAGCGTTTCCAGCCAAAGTTTCTAGCTGAAATGAACGTGCACTTGCCCAGAAAGCTCAGGAGGAGGACTGACATTCCTCGCCATTGATTCATCCCACTGACAAAAAAGTAGAATGCCTGTTTTGTGCCGGGTTCTGAGCATTGGAGAAGTGGCAAGCAGAGTCCTGCCCTGGAGAGACTGCAGTCTCATTCAGTACAGCCCATACTGACTGAGGTGGTGTCAGGAATATGGCATTTGAGGTCAGTGTTCAGCCTCTCACAGCTGCCTCTTGTCTTTTCTCAGAGCATAGTGGCCTGACCACCGGGGTGGCCTTTGGGCACCACGCCAAGTTCATCGCTTCAACTGGCATGGACAGGAGCCTCAAGTTCTACAGCCTGTAGGCCCTATGTCTTCACAGACACCAGGCCTTATTCCAGTAGTGGTTTAGAGTTAGGGGTGGAGGGGTGTCTTGTGGGGGGGAGGGAGGGTCTATAGGGTTTGACATTCATATCATTTCACTCTGGTTTGGGTAATGGTCTGAGAGTCAGGGTTCATGAAATACCCTCATTCATGTAGCCTCCAGGACCCCACAGGAATGGACATGGTGGGACTATGACCCTGTAAGGGGTTGGAGCCAGCACCTCCCAGTGGTGGTGGCTATTGTCTGTCCACTCTGTTTCAGTTCCTCTGAGACAAGCAAGTCAAGGCAACCGAAGGGGCTGGTCACGAGGAGGGCGTATGCAGGTTTTTGTAAGCAGTGATCTAGTTTCATTAAAAAAAGAATACAATAAACTTGGTCATCTCCTTGTGTCTGAATCAGGGACATCTTGAGTGGTTAAGGGGAGGGACACAATATGGGACACTGGCTACCAGGAATCCCCAGTGTTCCTACCCCCACAGCAGAGGTAAACACAAGTCTATAAGCCTTCTGTCAGAAGTTTCATAGCCCATGGGCCTTGACCTTGTTACCAAGGCCTCCACAGAGCTGGAAGGCAGGAGAAGCTTAGTGGAGATTAGCCTGCTGGGAAGGAGCTGGGAGTGGATCAGTATGAGATGAACCTGCCCCAGCTGGCTTTTATCACTTTTACTGACTGCCAATTGTCTGGCTGTGGTAGAGCTCGACCCAGGGGGGCACAGACAGTGAACAGTAAATTCAAAAGGTGAGGTGATAGATGTGTGAGGAGGGGATTAGTGTAAGGTCCTGTGGCTACTCTTGGAGGTCACCAAAGGCCTCTGGCAGGATTGGGGGTAAGGGGGGTTGATGTGAAGCTTGAAGGACAAGGGAAGGGCTAAATGGGGAGAATTGGAGGCAGGAACTGTAGGTTCTGAGGCCAGAAAGTGAGGTGTGTGGAAGAACGGGGCAGGCCATTGTGGCTGGAGTGAGTGACTGAAGGTGGGTAGCCATTTGGTATGGCTTGATTGGGGGGGTTGTTGAGTACAGATGAGAAAGTTAGGAAGGGGAGCTGAGAAATGGGGTGCTACCTGGAGGGCAGTGGGGGCCAGTTGAGGCAGTCTATATTGTTGATGCAGGTCTGTTGTATACACTTGTCATATCTGCCCTGAAGGCTTTGTAGCTTGTGAAAGCTGAAAATCTTGTAGTAAATACTAGTTAGCTTGCTGCTGTCTATAGCATTGTGATTACTATGCAGACCGCTGCTCCCTTGCAATATACTAAATTATTTAAAAAAAAAAAAAAAAGCCGGGCTTGGCGGTTAAGGCATCTGCCTGCATGGCCTAACGACCTACGTTTGATTCCCTAGTTTCCAGGTAAAGGAAAATGCAAAATGGTGCATGTATCTGGAGTTCATTCGCAATGGCAGGGGCTTGGGGAGGGGCTGGCAGCACATTCTCTGTGTCTATTTCTACCTCTCTCTGCTTGCAAATAAATAAAAAATTACCCCCCCCAAAAAAAAAGCCGGGTGTGGTAATGCACACCTTTAGTTCCAATCCTGCACTGGAGTTAGGATCCCTGTGAGTTCCAGGCCAGCCTGGGCTAGAGAGAGATCCTGCCAACCAACAAAACAACAAAACTTTAACCCAGTTTTCTTAAATATTTGTTCGGCTAAGCCTTGCCTGTGTACCTGGAAACAGATCATGGAATTCGCTGTTAATACAGTGAAAAGTTTCAGCTATTGTGACAGCAGCATGTACCCCAGTGTCAGTGGACATCTTGGGGCATGTAGCCCTTTGGTTGCCTGAATTTCTGGTGGTGACCATGGGCAGTGTTTGGATACTCCCACGGGTTTCCAATTTGCTCTCTGCTGTGACCTTATGGCTCCCAGTATATTACCTTAACATATCAGCCAACATTAGGTTGTTCATTTTGGTTTGAAAAGCATATGATTTTTTAAAATTGTTCTGAAGCAGAACAAATTTCAGATGAATTAGGACAACTGAGGAAAAAGTAGGTGGGTAACAACTATTTGCATGTGGTGGAACAGTGCTAGTGGAGGTAGAGTGGGGGTTGAAGGGACGGCCTGAGTTGGTCCCCAGGGTTAGCCAGCACTAACGCATCAAATGGTTTCTGTTAGATGTAAATGTGCAGTGTTACCATCTACCCTGAAAGATACTGAAGCACAGGTTTGGTTAGCAGACATTGTGGTCTCCATACAATGCTATCAGAGCAGTTGGTTTCCCTCGTAACAGACATGCTACCATTGCACCAGCTAGGACACTTGGCCTGGCTTACAGGGTCCATTGCTGGTTAAGATGACAGATAGTCAACAGGAGGCTTCCAGTTTAGTTCCAGCGTGAGTTCTCCCTGTCCTGCAGCCCAGCTCAGGCATCCCATATGGAACTTTTTTCTTTTGTTTTTCGAGGTAGGGTCTCACTCTAGTCCAGGCTGACCTGGAATTCACTATGGAGTCTCAGGGTGGCCTTGAACTCATGGTGATCCTCCTACCTCTGCCTCCCAAGTGCTGGGATTAAAGGTGTGCGCCACTACGCCTGGCTTCCCACATGGAATTCTTAAGCAGTCATGTTCTAGGCTGAGCAGCTTCTTTGTGCTGGTACACCAAGGGCACCTCCATGTCCTCTCCCTCTGGCAGTGGGTAGAGGATAGGAGCATAGACCTTTGGAACCAGACTCCCAACTTTACATCCTGCTTTGGGCCTTAGTAGCTACGGGACCCTGGGCAGATTACTTCTAGTTTTTAGCCCCATAAGATGGGGCTATTGTACTTTTTAGGGATATTAAAAGGATTGAATGAATACAAGATATGCTAGAACAGGGTCCACACATAAGAAGTGCTGCATATATTTAAATTGCTGCTGCTGTTTTCCTGTACTGTTTTCCCTGGAGTCTGCACATCCTCCAGGAAGCCTTCTGTATCCAGCTGGGCAAGTGACCTCCCTCAGAGGTTGTGTTCTAACCATGCTATCTTGAAGGTTTTCATGCATCTCTCTCTCTTTTCTCTTAAAATGTATTTATTTGCAAGCAGGGAGAGAATGGGCATATCAGGACCTGTAGCCGATGCAAATGAACTCCAGATGCATGCCCCACTTTGTGCATCTGGCTTTATATGGGTACTGGGGAATCAAACCTAGGCCATTAGGCTTTGCAGTCAAGCACCTTAACTGCTAAGCTGTCTCTCCAGTCCTCCTTTTCTTTCTTTCTTTCTTTTTTTTAAAATTTTTTGAGGTAGAGTCTTATTCTAGCCCAGATTGACCTGTAATTCACTATGTAGTCTTGGGGTGGCCTTGAATTCAGCCACCCTCCTACCTCTGCTTCCCAAGTTCTGGGATTAAAGGCATGTGCCTCCACGCCGGCTGTAGCTCACTTTTGTCTCTTGGCTTGTCATCTCAAAGACAGGACCATATATTCACTGCTGTCATTCATTTTCCTTTGCCAAGTACAAATTGAGAAGTACAACTAAGTCCAAACCCCAGACTGTGTCTTTCCTTCCTTGCTGCATAAAAGCAGGGGTCAGAATGGAATGGAGAGCTGCTACCCCACATTCAGCTGCCTTGGGTGGGGGGGAGTAGTTCTCTGGGCGTGTGGCTCTTAAAGGGCTTCTCCATGTTGTCAGTGATCCATAACAATCCCAGTATTTAGATCTGTGGGAACATAAGTAGGGCTGGTGTCCAAAGGGAAATAATTGGTTGCAGACTCAGTCTTTCTTGTGACCTACAGCACTTGAGTCTCTTGGTCAAAGCCATGGCCCTCTGCAATTGAGCTGGCAGGGCATCTACACTGTGTTTAAACTTGGAGCACAAAACAAGGAGGTCACCTGGCATAGTGTAACCTAGCACCTTGCAGTACCTCCTCAGTACCATGGCATGACCCTGTCCTGCAGGTGAGATGCCACTTGGTTTATGGCCAATGGTGAGTCATGGAACTAGGATTCTAAGCCACCTGGCTTCAGTTACCAAGCTGTTCACCTTATCAGCTGAGGCAGGAATGGACAGCGGATGAAGCCCCCCCACCAGTCTCTGGGTGTTTAAGGTCATGGTTAGTGCAGGCTCTGGAGTTGGAAGCCCAGCTCTGCAACTATGTACATTGTTTCAGTTTCTGCATTTGAAAATGAGTTTGTGGTTCCTACATGATAGGACTGTTGCAGGCTAAGCAAACTAATAGTGGGCGAGCACAAGAAGCCCTCGGTAACTATGGCTACTATTTCTCTATGCTGGCTGCCAGTGAGGGATCCTTCATGGTGCACTTGATACTTGATACCGGTCACATAAAGGTTTGGCCTAAATGCCTTCTTCATCCACAAACCAAACATTAAGGTGTTGGGAACCCAAAGTGGCTGAACATAATCTAGGCAGGGAGTTAGGACTGTGCAGCCAGGATGCTGGAGTTCTGATAGGGGTTATTAAGAAATTAATGAATATAGCTCATAATAAAAACTTTAACATGTCAGCTAAAGTCTTGTAAACCTTTGGGTAAGGACCTTACACTTCCCCAGCCTGCCATATCTTGTCATGTCAGGAACCTCTTTTCCAAATGCCCCCGTTACCTTCCCCCACAGCTCCACTGTGAGAGCATGAATGCCCAGTCCCTTCATGTCCCTGAACCTTGGAGGGCTTGATAGATGCTGCCTGTAGCCCTGGACTCTCAAGAGCTCGCCAGCACTTGGATGAGTTTTGACACTCCTCAGTATCCCCAGCCATCTTCAGAAAGGAACTTCTCTGGAGAGTGGTGAGAGGAGCAAATACAAATACCTCAGGAATAGAATGAGGGGTGTGGGGGTGTGGGGGATCAAAATTTCCCAGGACTAGCCATCCAGGTTCCTAACTAGCCCACCTGGGAGAACCTTCTTTTTGCAGATGGCAGTGACAATTGGGGAGACCCAAGAATTGTCAAGGGGATAAGAAGTGACACTTGAATGCTTGGTGCTGGCAAGACATCTCTATCCCTACTGCCAGGGCTCAGGGAACATTGCAGAGTGAGACAGAGGAAAGAAATTAGTGCTCTGCATAGCAACCCTTTGTAGCGTGTTCCTGGTTTGTGCCTTGTCTTCTCTGATTTCTGATTGTGCGGTGCTCCATTGACTTGTAATTATATCTGTGAGGCTGTTCGCAGACTGCTGAAGTAACATTCTTCAAGACAGGATTTGCATTTGCTTCGGCCTGAAGCCCAGGAACAGTCGGTGAAGCATGGCAGCCTGGGTTTGAGCCCTAGAGCCATGGCAGCCGGCCCCAGTGGCTCACTCCTGTAATCTCAGTGCAGTTCCAGGGAAGCGGAGCAGCCCAGGGGCCAGTCTAACTAAATTGGTGAACTCCAGATTCAATAAGACCCTGTCTTGAAAAGTTAGGTGGTGAGTGAGGAAGACAGTCAACATCAACCTCTGGCCTCCACGCCCACCCACACACATACAAACACGTATGCACACCACATAGAGAAAAAGAAGTTTGGACATGACTTTAATTATCACCCAGAGATCACTTAACAGTATATGCAGTCCCTGAAGGGTTTTTTTTTCCATATTGAACGAACTGTTGAGGGCCTCTCTTTTCTCTATTTGTCAGAGTAGGAATTTGGATGGCACACATTCAACTGTAATTCTTATTAACAGGACAGATTTTCTTAGACATTTAGCATCAAAGTGAGGATTGACGTGATTCCTCGCTGCCCTTTTGGTGCCCTGGTTGATTTCCCCTGGCCTTTCACAGAGACGGCCCTGTGGGGCCTCGATTCCTAGGAAGTCTACATCTAGGCTTTCCCACCCTGGGCAGGCTTCAGGCTTCATTTACAGGCCCTGCTCTTGGCCCAGGATTCTGTAGAAGCTCCCAAAATAGAAGTTGGTTTTGCTCCCCAGAGGTTTTGCTTGTATTTTTGTCCTATCTGTATCTTTTTTATTTTTTCCTTTCCTATATTAGTTCAACAGTAACTTAGGCACATCTAAAAACTTATTTATAATTTGGCATTTTTAATTGTTTTCTTCCAAGGTTGATCCATTATCTCCTAGGGGGGCTTTTACATGAAATGGTCTTGCAGGAAGGCCTGGATAGGAACGATTCATGAAGTAGTCAACTCTGCCATACTCCCTTCCCTTTCTTTAAGGCAAAGTACCATAGAATTTATTTGCTCTCACAGTAAAGGGAAGGTGTGAGGCAGGGATGATAGGCAGGGTGTCTTGAAGCTGCAGCCCAAAGACTAGAAGGAAACCCTGCTGGGCCTTGAGCAGCTCTGCTTTCGGCCACAGGCAGCCGAATGGGTTGCTGTCTTTCCCAACAGGTCCGATTCAGCTAGTGGCAGGGCTCAGGGGTCTGCTCACCCCAGGAGCGGGTAACTGGAGGGGAAGAGGGGAGATGGTCTTCAGGGGTAAAATTCAGATGAGGCTTTGCTATCTAGGAAAGTTAAAGCTTAGATCACTTAAGCATAGGGAACCCAAGGTTAGTGCTGGTCATGTTTTCTGTATTTTTTTTGTTCTGTGCACAACACCCTTTGATACAGATATGTTGACAGAGCCCAAGAACAATTTAAATATTGATCAGAGTTTTCTATCAAGACTCATGTACCTATATAACCTGAAAGAGAGGAACTATCATTGTCACAGGAATGTCACCAAAAGGAGTGGGGACTTGTATGTTTATACAGCAGAAAGTATTTGCCATATTCCAAGATAGAAATATGAGGGGAAAATTATTATTACATAATCTTCCCAAACAGGAAGATGAAAGAAGCCAAACAGTGGGAACTTTTTGAGCATGTTGACCCTTTGATTTGGGAATGCTCTACAGACAGGGAGGGAAAGAAATGGAGAGTCAAGAAAATATGAAGGGCTATTGATAAGGTGCAGGCAGCTATCAAAATGCATAGCTTCTAATGAGGGAGATCCGCTTTAAGGAAATAATGCTTTTGGCCTCTGCTGCCCAGATAAGCAAAGATCTAAATGATCTGGGAAGGAACCCCACCACCACCACCACCACAGTCTCAGAGCCCAACAGTCATAAGAGATGTAGCTTTTGACCCAGCAGCTATACCTAGGCATTTCTTCTGTGAAAATAGTACACAAAGAGCAATGCTTACATAATTGTTGCCTGCAGCAAGCTTGGTTTCCTCCAAAAGGAAGTCATGAAGGCAAGTCGTGGGTGCTCTGAGGATGTCTGAAGGAAGGTGAGAAGCCTTCATGGATGAGAAGCTCATACCAGGTGCTATTTTTTTTTTTAAGAGTTATTTGCTAGAGAGACAGAACAAGCACAATGCTAGGGCCTCTAGCCATTGCAAATTCACTCCAGGTACATGTGCCACTTTGTGAGTTTGGCTTTACACTGGTACTGGGGATTCAAGCCTGGCTGGCAGGCTTTGCAAGCAGGCATCCTTAACTACTGAGCCATCTTTTGAGCCTGTTGCTGTTCTTTGACTCTGCCACTTGTTGACCCTCCCTCCCCCACTACTGCTTGTATTGTCACCCTTGCTTGAAGGCCACCTCTTCTTGCTGAGAGCCCAGATCCATTCCCAAGGGACAGTCACACCAGGCACAATATATATTAAGTACTGTCACACTTGCTGAGAGCTGCATGGTTAGGTGAGTTCATGGTCGTGAGAACACTGCAGGGTACACTTGCACACCTAGGTAGGCTGCTCAACTGTTCCATTTGGCCTCTTGTTGCAACAAGAGAGATGCAATCATCATGAGATGTGAGTCATGGCTTGTATAACAGTATACCATTTCAGTGAATTTTATAAGCAGGATGTACATTCTGAAATTATGGTGAAAAGCATAAGAAATTAAAAGATCTTATGGCCACACATGGCACTTTAAACCCAGCACTCGGGAGGCAGAGGTAGGAGGATCACTGAGTTTGAGGCCAGCCTGAGACTACATAGTGAATTCCAGGTCAGCCAGGGCTAGAGCAAGAACCTACCTTAAAAACAAAACAAAACAAAAAAAAAACACTTGTAAAAAACATTGGTGTTGGAGAGATGCTCAGTGGTTAAGGCACTTTGCCTGCAAAGCCTAATAATCCTGCTTAGATTCCCTAGTACCAGTGCCAATGTAAATAAAGCCAGAGGCATAAGGTGGCACATGCATCTGGAGTTCATTTGTAGTGGCTGAAGGCCCTGGTGTGCCCATTCTCTGTCTCTTCTCTCTCTGCTTGTAAGTAAATATTTAAAAATACAGGGCTTGGGATGTAGTGCGGTTGGCAGAGTGGTTGTGTGGCATGGATAAGGCCCTGAGTTCAGTTCTCAGCACGGTATAAACCAAGAATGCTGGCACATTTCTGTGATCCCAGCATGGGAAAGTGAAGACAGGAGAATCAGAAGTTCAATGTCATAGCTACACAGTGAGTTCAAGGCCAGCCTGGAGGCCTTGGGCTGGAGAGATGGCTCAGCGGTTAAGGCACTTGCTTGCAAAGCCTGATGGTCTGGGTTTGATTTCCCAGGGTCCACATAAAACCAGATACACAAAGTGGTGCACGAGTCTGGAGTTCTTTGCAGGAGCAAGAATCCTGGCATGCTCATTCTCTCCCCTCCTCTCTCCTTGAAAATAAAAGTTCACAATAAAACAGACTTAAAAATCACCCTCTATGACTCAGAGGGGGTGGAAAGATTGTAAGAGCCATGATGGGAGAAATTATCCAGAGACATTACCCCCTTCAGCAACAGCACATAAAGGGGGGGCAACCTGGCTGCCTCCTGTGCTATCCATTACCCCCTACCCCATGGAATGATCCTGTGTGACCACCAAGGAGGATACCAGTGGATAGGGGACAGGGAGGAGGAAAATGGGAATACCAAAACAATATTTGTTCATACAGTGTATCTAATTTTGGACAATAAAGGTTGAAAAAAAAAGGAGATGACTCATTATAATGCCTGACTGCCAGTTCAATTCCCCTAGTACCCACATAAAACCAGAGGCACAAGGTGTCACATTTGTCTGAAGTTCATTTGTAGTGACAGGAGGCCCTGGCATACCCATATCCAACTTTTTCTGCCTCTCAAATATTTTTTGAAAAGATTTGTAAACCAATAACAGTCCCTTGTTATCAAGTATTGTATACTGTGGGTAACTGTATATGCCCCTTGTATACTCAGCAAAGGTTTGTTTACACCAGCACCTGTGGGTGACATTGCATTGTGTTATATTGAGTCGGTATTGACTAAGATGTAGTTTATGATGTGACTATTTGTATGGAGATCGCAATCCTGAAGAACAGAGCTGACTCCAAGGAACAAGTTTCTCAGACAATGCCAGGTGTGGTCGATTGCACCCGTAATCAACACTTAGGACGCTGAGGCAGGAAATCACCTTGAGTTCAAGGCAAGCCTAGGCTACATAGTGAGTTTGAGGCCAGCCTAGGCTACAGAGGCCTTGTCTCAACCAGCCATCACCACCACGACCACCTTAAAAAAAAAAAATCTTAGACAAGAGGAATCTCTGTTCTAGGTTTCACAAATAACTACATCACACCTGCTTTCGGTACAGTTTATTATTGAATCAGTCCTTTTACTTTCTCAGATGTTCTGAGTCCAGGTGTGGCTCAGACCCACAAAGACACTGGCTCCCAGGTGCAGGTGACAGTTGGGAGCAGCAGGAGCATGCTGACCAGAGTCCTCGGGCTGGAGTTCCTGCTAGAGCCTGCCGGGAGGGATGGAGAGGGTTACAGGCCGGGTGTGGCTGGCTGTCCTCTCCTCCTCACTCTCCCTGTCCACCTTCCAGCCACACAGGTTGAAGGCTGCTCTCTGCAGATAAGGGGTGAGCTATCTTTGCTTAGTTCCTCATTGAGAAGTTACTTCACCTCTGCTTTTCCCCGGCCTGTTACATCAGCATTCTTACCAAGAGCCCATGTCTATGAGGCTACCCCCCAAATTCTGGTACCTGAGAGCTCCAGTTCAGAGAAGTCCTCAAAGCTCACTGCTCCTGGAGAGCTCACGATATCCAGGGCCCTGGTGGTATGGTTGTAGTGACCTGGAGATCGTCGCCCTCGTCCTGCCCAGGAGACAAGGCCTTTCTGGTCTCTTGCTCCCTGTGGCCTCAGAGCCAGGCACAGGTCTAAGGATGTGTTATAAAACAAATAGTGCCCCACCCAGACTCACTCAGGATCCCAGAGTCACACCAGGTGGAGCACGAGTCCTGCCCTGTACGGTGGCAGGCAGAGGCGCTGCAGAAGAAGTAGACCTGATGAAAGGAGGAGAGAAACATCGAGGGCTGGATGCAGGGGCAAGACTGTGGGTGCTACTGAATGCTGCCAAGAAGGAAGAAGCCTGGGCAAGCCAACTAAGACCCCACATGGATGGGGATCAGAACTTCGTGTTGTTCCCAGTTTAGAACCCATGCCTTCTACTTCCTAAGGGCCCAAGTCTGAAATAGAGGGCTGTGTGGGAAGGACCCATTGCACTTGGGAGAGCCCCAGCTCTGAGCCTGTACTCTGGGTGCAGAGCCACTGGGAGACACCCACCCTGCTAACAGAAAGGAGGTGGGGGGGGGGACTTGGCCACATATCCCGAAAGTAGATGACTGCCATCTGTCTTCTTCCTGACCTCGGCCCCCCAGACTGAGGTCTGGGGCCACAGGGATGGTCAGGGTACCACTGCTTCCACAAACATCTCAGGGGAGGTACCCAAGTGTAGGATGAGAAGGGACCTGAACCTGCTCCAGTAAGGGCCTTGCCACCGACTCCTATGGTAGCAGGTCAGCACCTTAGTTTGGAAAGCAGCACATAGGCAAGGTGAGGGGGAAGCCATCCTCAGCCATCAGCTCTGCCTCACGCTGGGTCTAGTCCACTTCTGATGTAGCCATGGACAGTGACTTGAAAATGGACCCAAGTCAATGATGTGACTGGTAGGGGATGTCATTCAACCCATCAAGAGTTGTAAGCAATAGAGTGACATCCATGTATGTCGCATAGAAATCCAAACACACCAAGTTTATCCATATTTATCTTCTGGAGACGTTCCTAAGTTATGATGTCAGACTAGAAGTACATCAAACATTGTTTCTAGAATCAGAAGCAAGTCCACTCTAGAACACCACAGCCAGTGTCCAGGTTTGGGGTTGATGAAGCCACACAACATTTCCCTCCTCCTATAAGTCACCTCCCAGAAGACTCTCCCAATACTGTCTCTATCTCTATGCTGGGGTTTTTGTTTTGTTGTTTGTTTTGTAAGGTAGGGTCTCACTGTAGCCCAGGCTGACCCGAAATTCACTATGTAGTCTCTCAAAGTGACCTTGAACTCATGGCGGTCCTCCTACCTCTGTTTACCAAGTGCTGGGGTTAAAGGCACATGCCACCAGGCCTGGCTCATTCTGGGGCTTTTGTATTAGCTCACAGGGTACCTGTAGGTTGTGGTAGCCAGCTTGCTCCCACGCAACAGGCATGAGGAACATGGATCCTTCTTACCAGGCCCCTGAGAGCTCTCTGGGAGCTGGAGTCAAGGATGGCGAAGGTGGCAACGGTGAAGCGCTGATAGTGAGACCAGAAAGGCAGCTGTGTGCTGTCCATGGGTACCTTTTGTGTTCTGTAGCTGTCTCCCTTGAAAGGACACCTGGAATGGAGAGAAGTCAGGAGACCATCTCAGGGAGGTGTGGCACACAGGGAGCCCTGGGGACAGCTCACCTGTTGCTACTCACCCATCTTTCAGGATGGGCCACTGGGGCTGCTGGAAGGGATTGGCACTGGGGGTGGCCCAGCACTGGTGCAACATCAGGACCAGATGTGGGTCTGTCCTCTGCAGGAGCCGGACCTCCACGTGAATGGGTTCCTGGAGCAGTCTCACAAGGGGATAGTCAGCCTCTCCATAGTAGGAGCTGAAAGTCTTATCTGAGGGGAGAAGGGTTCTTGAGCCCAGGGCAGGCTGTGTATTGCGGAAACGGGGGCAAGACGAGGAAGAGGTGGGGATCCTATACCTTTGGCAACCCGAAGCTCCAGCTGCAGGGGTCCAGACTGGGTCACAGGGGGAGGTGATGGAAGTGGGAAGATGGATGCCTGGATGGGTAGGAAGTCACCAGCATTGAAGATACAGCGAACTTGAAGCCTGAAATCCAAGAACGGGGGTGGGGGAGATAGACTCAGAGCATCCTGTAGACTTACTAAACCTGGTACCAACAGTGGATGCAACAAATGGTATCCTCCACAGGGCAACAAGGATGCTCCCAAACCATCTCTAGGGCCGTGCGCATTGTTGCACTTTGCATCCTTTGCCTGTTGGGTCAGCTAGGACAGCAGGAGCTTGCATGCCAGACCCTGCTGTAGGGGGAAGGTTGCGGGGAGGCACACAGTAGGATCGAGACAACAGGGTTCTGTCTTGGAACCTGAGGCCTTTGGCAGGCAGGAATAGGTTTGCATGCTAGGATTTCCAGGCTGTGGGATCAGAAGCAAGTCATTTACCCTAAGCCTCGGTTTAGCCTCGGGCTTTGGTGAGGATTGTGAGAGGCCACAGGATAGAACATCAGGGTCATGCTTGTCTTTGCAACTGTATGCCAGCATCTAGTGTCTCCTTCAGTAGCCCAAGTGCCATGTGACCACTCCAGTGCCCAGGGTTCCTGGCGCCAATGAGGCATATAGCTCCTAGTTGTGAGGGCCTCACTTTGGCTGCCTGGTTCCCTCCTGCTTAGTTCTGATGAGCTACAGCTATTGTCCTTCTGCCCTCTGGGAGTCCTTGCTACTGTGCTTAGTCTGGATGCTCCCAGAGCTTTTAGGTCCAAAATGCTTAAAACATGACAGACTCTTGCCCCAACCTCCAGGACATGACCTTTCTATGCTAAAACTAAAGACAGTTGAACCCTTAAAGTCTCCTACCCCCCCCAAACCCTGTGGAAGATAGGGTGGGAATGGCCACTTGGACACCCACATAGCACCTAAGGACGGATTTTCTATAGCCCATGGCTAATGTATTGGCTCTCCCTGGCAGGGGACACAGGATGGAGTTCTAACTCCCTACTTCTGGCCACATAGTAGCAGTGAATGCCAAGGGCAGGTTCCTTTGGGGTCATCCCTTCTGGCATCCTGGGCAGCTGGGATGGTTGTGGCACCTGAGCCAGCAGGCCTAGGAAGCCCCTTCTTCCACCACATCCTCGTACTCTTCAGCCTGAGCTAGCTTGCATCTCATCTATGGCATCGTAACTGAGATCAGCAGACAGTTACAGTCACAGCCTCTTCCTGGGGTCTGGAAGGGATTTTTTTCAACCCCTGCAGTCTTAGTTCTGGAAGGGATAAAGGTAGGGTTTCTGGGAACAGTTACTGGCTCTGCCTGGGCCCTTAGGCACGAAGCAGGTAGCTCTCACGTCAGCCTTAAAAGGGGCATGGGTGGCCCCTGCCTCGCGTGTAGAGCAGGGGAGGCTCCAAGGGGGAAGTAGCTCATTTAGTGTCACATAGCCAGGCAATCTCAGGGCTGTATTTGCTTCAGCTGGCTCTCCTCCACTTACCGGAAGATGCTGTCCCGAGTGATGGAACCCTGGAGTCCCTTTTGGACATCTATGTCAGACACCAGCAGGTTCTCATAGATGAGCTGGTCACCAACCACCTAAGGAGGAGATGGTAGATGAGGCTTTCTCACAGGGGGTTGAACCCCTCCCCCTCAGCCCACGTCCCACTCCTACCTGGACTGTGGTTCCACAGAGAGTGAGGGGGACATGGAACACCACAAAAGCACTTGACTTCTGGGTTGGAGGGCATCGAGTGGGGGCATAGGCCAGGTGGACATTGTCCAGTGTGATCCTGTGTGTCAAGGCCATTTCTTGGGACACAACCAGGATGAAGTAGCCACTTTGGAAACACTGGATGGTGACTGGCACAAAGGCAGATCAGAGACACATCAGGATGTTGGAACCTACTGTCCATTCATCCTGGGGCCGGGGATGGGCCAGTGGTAATCAGTGGTTAATCACTAGCTGGGAGTGAGGTAACCTGGAGTCTCATCTCTACCAGTGGCTTAACCAGATTCCCTGGAGGCCGACTTTGTCATCCATGGAACAAGGGTTGGCATGTACTCTAGAGGCAAGGTAGCCATATGACGAAGCAGGATGCTTCCGTTTGGAAGGTCAGGCCTGGCCTGTGAGAAAGTGGAACTAATGGTCCCCTGAGACAGATGTTCTTCCTGTCTCAGGGTCTCTCTGCCATCTCGCCTAGGAGTTGGGTTCTCCTAGACCGGATGCAAGGCAGTTCAGCCAGATGGAGGGACATCTCTGCTGCCATGCCAGAATTGCAGGGGACCAGAACTATGTTTGCTATGGTAGGGTTTACCTGTGTTGCCATAGTAACAGGGCACCTCTCTGGTGTCGTCATAGCAGCAGCCAGCCTGATGACAGGCTTCCTTGGAACTACTTCTTACCATGCAGGGGATGTGTCCAGAGGCCACCTGGCACTGCTCCTGGGGCAGGTGAGTACCTAAAGTTGATTACAGGGACAGTGAGAACATGGCTTCTTAGAATACGAGGGCCCATGACTCAGGGTATATGTGCAAAAAGTCTTATGTACCTACAGAATCCGGCTCAGCCATTTCCTTGGGTCCCAAGGTGCCCCACTGGGGTTGAGGCAGAGTGGGGCTAGCAGGATCAGGTCCTGGAGATGGCGAGGGAGGACTTGGAGGGACAAAGCTGTACTCTGGGTACAGTGTTCCGGCCAAGGTAGGGCCAGAGCCAGACATGGTGTGGTTGGAGGCAGGGCGGAAGGCCAGAGTATGAAGCGTAGAAGGCGAGGGTGCTGTGGGCGACACCAGCATGGGGCCCGGGGTCCAGGGATGGTCTGGTTTGGGACAGATCAGAGTGACATCTTGTGCGCCATCCACTTGGCCATCGGGCAGCACAGCTTGTATGAACACCCTCAGGTGGAAGCGCCCATCCTGCGGAGGAGAGGGCCATGAAGAGAAGCCGGGTGAGGCCATCTGGCACTCTAGGTGAGTGCCGTGCTGGAGGCCAGGCTTGGGGACTGGCTGCTGACCTCCACCCCTATAGGTGGCTTGTGGAAGGAGGCTGGATGTGTCACCACCGGGACAGTCATGTGCCAACTTCCTTAGCTGTGAGGGGCTGTTAGAACAAGTTCCCTACCTTCCCCAGCACATGGCAGCCTTTGTAATCAGCAGAGAGGACCGCTGGCTTCTGGGGTTCGGAAATGACCCAGTGGTAGCAGATGGAGCAGTTATTCACCTCAAACTGGTTCCCAAATTCATCTGGGGGTGGAGGGGAAGTAGAGAGAGAAAGCTTTCAGGTGCTGAAGAAATAAGGAAGAGAACCAAATTTGTCAGAAAAGACAGAAGCCTTGGCGTTGTTCCTAGCTCGGACTGAGTGGCCTTGGACAAGCATCTCTCCCCTACTGGCCTCAATGTCTACTTCTGCAAGGGGATGGGCATCACAGGCTCTTTCTATGGGGTGGAGAGAGGATGCATAGGGTCAGAACACAGAGCACTTCACACAGTATTTTTTAAGCTTAATTATTCTCATTTCTATGACCCAGGCAGCTTGGGAAGGGTGGGATTAAGACTCCAGCCCCCTGCTATGTAGAAAGAACTGTGCTTGTTCAGTGTTTAACTGGCTGTTACAGTTACTTGGAGACACCTACTAGGTGCTCACCCCTTTGAGATGCTCTGCCCCCAGCAGTTCCTTCTGGAGCATAGAGCAATCTTAGCTTTAATCTTTTCCACCTTGTGGATGTGCCTGAGAGGTCAGCACAGAGCTCCGAAGCTGCAGGTGTGAGTGGGCACATGGAGCCCACATCCCATCCCATCTGGTTCCACCACCCTAGAGTGGCTTGTGGACCAGCAGCCTTGAATCTGCAAGGCATGGTTGAAAGTAGAGAGCCTAGTGTTTGTGAGTCAGACCTGCCTTCCCCTGGAGGGTCAGGTGATCTCTATGCAGTGACATGGTGTACCTGTCTTTGCCTTTATGTGCTGGGGGGTGGGGTAGATGCTAGCCACTGCACTCCCCAGAATGGCCAGCCCCTCACCCCCACTGTGGAAGGCCTTTGCTCTGCTGCTTCTGCCCCAGGAAAGGGACCCAACCCCCTCCTTGCTGCAGCCTGGGATTGGGAGTAGGGATGGGGAGAGGAGGACAGGACAGCCTTCAGCCAGCACTCACCTAGGACCTTGAAGTGAATAGTCTGGCCTGGTTTGGGGAACACCAGTAGCTGCATTCCTCGGAGCCCGCAATCATAGCTGTAATGGAGGTCAGGTTCAGGGTGTAGCTGCTGACCTAGCCCCAGGGTGGCTGCTGCCAGCAGTAGCGGGGCTGCATAGTACCCCCAGACCATAGTGGAAGCTCCTGCCTCTAAACGCACCACAAGAGACCCTAAGGCTTGCCACCAGGAAGGCCTTATATAGGGGAGGCAGCAAATAGGAGCCTCTGAGGGCAAAGAAGGCCCACCTGGGGGAGCAGCCACCTGGTCTCTGGGTCTCTGAAGGCCACAAATGCCTGTCTTGAAGGCTAGGGAAGGCATCTCCCAGATTAGGCTCAATGGGGCTGCTCAGCAAAATGCCCTTGACCCCTACTACAGCTTTCTGCCTCCCAGCTGTAGCTGTCCAGAGGGGCAAGAAGGAGAATTCAAGCAAAGAGGCTGCAGGTGGGTGATGGGACAGCAGCCGCATCCCTGAACAATATAGGCTGAAGCTGGTTAACCAGTGGTGGCTGCCACAGGTGAGGATCCTTGTTCTGAGAATCTGAAAGCCAGAGTGCACCAAAAGCTGGAGCTTTGGGAGCACTGACACAACACGAGTGAGGTCTACCCTGGGTGTTCTAAGGGGTCACACATAGCTACAGCACAGACACACTTAAAATATTATATAAACGGGGTGAGGAGCCGGCTCAGTCATGAAGTCATGAATCCTATTTTTTATGCAAGCATGAGGATCTCCAGCAACTGTGTAAAAGCAGGCACCTGGGTGCTCCCTGTAATCCCTGTGCTGGGGAGGCGGAGACAGGAGACTCCCTGTGGCTCGCTGGCTAGTCTACCAAGGCAGTGAGCTCTAGGTTCAGTGAGAGATTCCATCCTAAAGAGTAAGGTGGAGAGGGATTGGGAACAACACATGGACCTCAACCTCTGGCTTCTGCATGCCCACACACGCGTGTGTACACACACATCCCTACCCCCCACATAAATATGATATAAATGACATTCAGGTAGCTGTGGATGGTGGTGAGTTTATCATCTTAGCACTTGGGAGGCTGAGACAGGAGGGTCATGAGCTGGAGGCCAACCTGCGCTACACACAGAGACCTTGTCTCAACGCACTCTCCGTCACCACCAGCAGGACTATCTCCAGGCAATGTAAAGAAAATGTGTGTGAACATAAAGGATTTTTCTGTTTAGTCTTGGGCCCCGGCCCCAAGATGTCTCATTGTGAATATGCAAACATTCCAAATTCCAAAAACAAACCTGAAACACTTCAAGTTCCAAGCATTTTGGCAAAGAGGCACTCAAGCTGATTATATATCTATAATATATTATAGATAATAAGAACAGATGTGGTTTTTCAGAGCTCGTTGCAAGGGTACTGGGGCAAATTTGCAACAAAGTAGCGGCTGCAGTTGACAGACTTCCATCTTCAGCTCCAGGATGTTTTCCTAGGCTAAAAAAACACTAAATTGGCTTCCAGTTCGAAACATTCAGCAAACAATGCAAGATAGGCCCACCAGAAAAGAGCACCTGATTTCCATGACAAATATGGTAACGAAGTATTAGCAAGTGGAGCAGTTTTCTGCATTACTCTATGGGCCTATGTAGCAACACAAACTGGAATAGAATGGAACTTGTCGCCTGTTGGCAGAATCACCCCAAAGGAATGGAGAGATCAATAACCATAATAGCTGGTGTAATAAGGAATTCTTTCAAAACCAAATCATGATCAATGCCAATTAAAAGTACCGTGTGTTCGACTCAGGGACCTATGTGGAGGAGGGGGCGGAAAGATTGTAAGAGCCGTGGTGGGGGAGACTATCCAGAAGCATGGCACCCTTCAGTATCAACACACTTGGGACAGGAGGACCATGTTGAGTCCTAGGCTATCCACGGTCCCCTGCCACAAGGACTGATCCAGACGGCCCACGGAGGAGGATATCCAGCTGATTGGGGATGGGGAGGGGGGCATTGGGGAATTGGGGATAACAACTCATTGTTTGCCCACTGAATAACGTAACTCATTATGGACAATAAATATATATTTAAGAAAAAAAAAGAAGGTATACAGAAATGGCAAACGGTTTCTTGTGTGTATGCCCTGGGTTAGCAGCTTTCAAAAACTTTATGTTTTATTTTAAATAAAAGATACATCATGAAAAAAAAGTACCGTGTGTTGAGTAAAATAATCATGTCATACTGAAAACAATAAAGTACCTTTGAAACCTTTTAAAAAAAATAAAGAACAACTGTAACATGGCATCCTGGGTGGATGTTGGGAAAGTTCAGATGTATTCCTCTGGGCTCATTGCTGGTAATAAACACATGCTTTAACAGATGGTGTTAATCATAGGGGAACCAGCGTGGGGCCCATAGGAACACTCTATCCTGTCTTCTTCATTGTCTGCTAATCTAGAACAGAGGCAATGTCTACGGCTGCCACCACAAGAATGTCCCACAGGTTAAGGTGTTTATAAGGGCCAGGCTGGGTTTCAAGGCTGTGTCAGCTCCTCACCCTGCCCCATCCCCTAGGGGATATCATCGTCTACTCTTGGAGGTTCTGATTCACTCAGAGCCCGGTAGTCTTTGCTCAGTGTTTGCTAGTAACCATCTGGGTCCAGCTGCTATGGCTATGACCTGTGACCCACATGCATCATTTCTTTCTGAGTCTTGGGTTCCCCTGTGAGAATTGATGATGACAAATTCTGCTTATCTGAAGAAGGTTCAGAGATCCTCAATGGGTGTGCTAAATTACACGTGGCATTGACCTAATACTCGGTTATGGTGGATATTTACTGTGACCAGGCTGAGCTGGGGAAAGCTTGGTGGGTGGTTCTGGGAGCAGAGTAGAGAGAGGTGCATGACCTAGAGGTGTTTCTGAAGGAAAATTGACTTCAGGAGTGGGGCTTGGGGCTAGGGCTATAGTTCCGTTGGTAGAGTGCACGAATCCCTGGGTTTCATCTCCTGCCTGGCATATACTGCATGTGTGATCATGGCTGCATTTTCAGCGCTCGGGAGGTGGAGGCTCAAGTTCATCCTCAGCTCTAGAGGGAATTTGAGGCCAGCCTGGGCTATATAAGAATCTGTGTTAAAAATAAAATAAAAAGGAGTAGGGGCTTGCAAGAGAAAGATAGGGGAGGGGAGAAGATGAGGCCAGAAGCAAAGCACCTGGGAAGCAGGCTTTCTGAAAGAAAATGTTTATTCATTTATTTGTTATTTTTGTGGTGCTGCAATTGGAATCCAGGGCCTCATGAATGCTAGGCATGCATTCTATCCAAGTCCTTAACTTTTAATGCATATTGTATGTATGAGTGTTTGTGTGGGGGGTACATGTAAGGGGTTCATGAAAGAAGGTATGAGGCCTGCAACCCTCCCTCCCTGAGAGTTAATGGCTGCTGGGGGAGCTGGGGGCGTTTTCTCCTGCAGTGGTATAACCACTGATAAGATGCATCTGTGCTCATGCAAGAAATTCTAATTAAACTCCGTGGGTTACATACAAGTACTCACGTGCGTGTGCGCATGCGCGCGGGCACACACGAAAACAGGCATCAAAGTGGAAGAGGGACTGATTAGGAAGGAGTTCAGCGGGGAGGGGACAGAGAGAGGGGGCAAGAGAAGGTAATGGGAGGGCACTATGATCAAATACATTATACACTTGTGAAGATAGTCTCTATAGAACCCAGGAATAGTCTCTGTCTTCAAGTTGCCCGTCGTGAAGGTGGGAGCAACTGATGAAAGAATGTCCGTGGAGGTCAAGGGTGGCTGTGTGTGAAATGACCGATGGAGGGTCGGGGAGAGGTGGGGTCTGTCTGAAAGGTTCAACTCAGGCTTCCCAGAGGGGGCTTTGAAGGAGGACGGAATTCACCAAAAGACCGGCTAAGAAATATTCCACAGCAAGGAGCAGAGAGCATGAGCAAGGCCATGGGCACCTCCTGGTATGTGTAGAGGTGGGAGAGTGACCAATGGGACCTTGTAACGGGACTGGACTGGGTGGAGGGAAGCCAGAAGAGTCTATACAGGAGGGCTTGCTGGGGCGCGGCTTCAGCATATCCTGTGATAGTGGACTCCAAGCCATGAGAAGGTCAGAGTTTAGGGACCTTCATCTCTTGTGAGTTAAGGAGTGAGGGGACTACATCTTTCTCTAGTTCCAAGGGGCCACTGACAGGGCAGGGTGTGGTGGGGCTGGAGGCCTGCCCTCACCTGCTACCCAGCTCTGTAGAGAGGCTCTACAAACCCCATTCCTTACTCCTCAAGTTGAAAGGCCTCAGACCTTATTCTTTTTGTTGCTTTTGTGTGTGTGTATATATGTAAATATATACATATGTATATTTTGTTGCTTATTTGTGTATATGTATACATATATGTATATATATATGCATATATACATATGTGTATGATATGTGTGCATGCTTGTGCATGTGTATGCCTGTGTGTGTGTGCGGAGACCAGAGATGGACATTCAGTGTCTTTGTCAATTTCTTCTTTCTTTCTTTCTTTCTTTCTTTCTTTCTTTCTTTCTTTCTTTCTTTCTTTCTTTCTTCTTTCTTTCTTTCTTTCTTTCTTTCTTTCTTTCTTTCTTTCTTTCTTTCTCCTTTCTTTCTTTCTTTCTTTCTTTCTTTCTTTCTTTCTTTCTTTCTTTCTTTCTTTCTTTCTTTCTTTCTTTCTTTCTTTCTTTCAGAAGGGTCTCTAAACAAACCTAGAGCTCACTGATTTGGCTAGATTAGCTGGCCAGCAAGCCCAGGAACCCTCTTGTCCCCACCTCCCCAGCACTGGGATTACAGGCTTGTGCCACCACACCTCACTTTTACTTGGATGCTGGGGATTTGAACTCAGGTCCTGAAGCAAGCACTTAACTGATTGAGCCATCTTCCTAGCCTCCGACCACTCTTTTCTGCTCTTCTGTGATTCCTTCAGGGCAGCTATGGATGCAGGCCACCAGGCTGGCTGAGCCCTACTGATGTGCTTGGTCACATCACAGCGACAACACCAAGAAATAATCACAACAGCTGGCCCTGTGTCTTCCCTTGGGCCAGGCCAGGAGCACAGCACTTGGCTTATAACCTTCTTTATCCTTCCAAGGGGACAGAAACCAGGCCTGCAGAGGAGATTTATCTAAGCCCTCACTGAAGGTTCTCTGTCTACTAGGTCCTTGTTGTGAGCCTTGAGTACTCCCTCCACTAGCTCAGTCCCTCTGGTGGGCCCTGAGCGGCACCACCAGGCTCTTCCCTGATTTGATAGAAATGCAGATTCAAGGGCTGGGTAGGTGGATCAGTGCTTGCCCTGGGTTCCATCTCCATATAAAAAGTCAGGCATAAGAGTGCATGCCTGTAACTCCAGTGCTGATGGAGGTGAAGAGAGGAAGAGAGGAAGATCTCTGGGGCTCACTGGTCAGTCAGTCTAATGGCAAAGCAAGGAGTCCCAGGTTTAGTGAGAGACTCTGGCCCAGAGAAATGCAGTGGAAGAGCGATAGAGGAGGGAGAGACTCTGATGCCTCCACACACATGTGCATGGTGCATCCACACAAAATAACAAGAAATGCAGATTCCCAGGATTTGTTCTAGTTGCTGGGTCAGGTGGCCTTCGGGGTTGGATGGGCTGCACACCTGGGTTCACCTAGTGCTCCAGGTGACTCCAGTCTGTGCTATGTGAGTTCTTTAGGAAGGCCCCGCCACCCTCAGGCAGACTCTTTTCTAGAGACCCTGTCTGACAGCCTTGGTGGCCTCCCACCCCCAGCACAGCATGACCCACTGGTGGCCTCTGCTTATGCTCTGACTCGCCTTTCTCCTTCTGGGCCTTAGATTGTGCAGGTGCCCTGCTCAGTCCCAGCACCTGTCCTTTACTCCTAGTCAGTGATGTCCTTCTCCTGGGACCCCCATGGCTCCCATATCCTCCCAGGACTCTACTTTCCAGAGTGGCCAGTGTTGACTCAGTTCCCAAGACCCCAGGAGAAGAGGTGCAAGCCTGCCCACCCGACATCCTGCCCAGGCACCCCCTCTGCCACAGAGGCCAAGGACTCAGCTCTGAGGAACTGCACAGAATTGCTTTTTCTGATGGGAGTGTGGCCAGAGCCCGCGAGGCCCTCTGGGACCTGGGAAAGAGGGTATGCCTTGCACTTCTTCAGAAAATGCTCCAGGGTTCAATTCCTATAGAATCTTTGGTTGTTTTAGGAATTCTAGTTAGGCTTAGTAACTCGTTTGCCTAGTGATAAGTTGTCCTCAGGAAGGGCTGGGAAACAAGTCATGAAATTGGTTTCAGGGTTAGACAGAAGGACTGGGAAGGATCAGAGGAGGAAAGATTTTTATCCGGAAAAAAAGTACCTTAACACAGTTGCTAGGAGAGGTTGTGTTCATTGCACAAGGACACCTAGAGGGGGGACAGAGGGACCAAGATCCTAACATCCCAAGTCTGATGCTCTGCTGTCGAGCCGTGTCTGTAGGGGAGGAGGGGATTCTTTCCTAATTCCAAGAGCAGACTGAATTCTAACCATTATTGGGGTTGGAACCCTGCAGATAGAAAACCTTTTAAAAGTCATATTTTGGGGGCTGGAGAGATGCACTTCTTGAACAAGCATGAGGGGGTTTGAATCTCCAGATCCCAATGTTAACAGCTAAGAGTGGCCACATGCACCTGTAACCCCAGTCCTGCAGGGGAGCAACATCCAGGGCTCAAATAGGAACTAGGACAGGAGGAAGAGAGACGGAGCTGGCCACTGATCTGCTTGGGCCACCATAGGTGCACACCCTCTGCTTCAGGTGAGTGCCTGGGGCCCTGTAAGGGCACATTACACATGCATACACCACACACACACACACACACACACACACACACGCAAAAAATGTATTTTGGGACTGGGGAGTTGATTTACTGGGTAAGAATGAAGGTTGTGCAAGCATGAAGACTGAAGTTTGGATTCCCAACACCTATATAAAAAGCTGAACATCACCCTATATTCCTGTTAACCCTGTGCTGAGGAGAGTTGGAGACAGGAGTTGTTGGGGCTTGCTGATCAGCCAGTCTAACCAAAAATTAGCAAAGTTCAGGTTCAGTGAGAGCATGACTCAAGGAAATACGGCAGAAGAGCAAGAGAGGACACCTGACACCCTCCTCTCACCTGTGTGTGTGTGTGTGTGTGTGTGTGTGTGTGTGTGTGTGTGTGTGTGTGTGTGTGCTGGCATCCACAGCCTCCCATCATCTGGATAACAAGCATCCAAAATGTGAGCCTAGGGGGCACCTTTCATTTTCAGACTATAATGGGTAGAAATGAAGACCTTCTCTAAGGTAGAACAGAAACACGATCCCTTGGCTATCCCAGCCCCCTTCAACCCAGGCAGCAGGGACCTTTGCCTATGACTAAGGAACAAGATGAGGCCCCTGGTGACCTGCATCTTGGGTCGCTGTGAGGAGTGCTCACAGGCACATAGAACTCTGCTCCTTCTCTACCCTGACATCTGTCTCCCAGTAAGTGTGTCAAGGGCCTGGCCTTCCAGGGAACATACCTGTGGGGTCAAAACTGAGGATGGTGTCTTTGTCTTCATGTGGGACACTGACTTTGCCATGTGTTTTTGGGTATGGGATGTTGAGGTTAAAGAAAGATCCCTGGCCCCGAGAAAAAAGGAGAGTAGAGAGTTAAGGAACAATAAAGTACAGACTTCCATAATTCAACCTTCCTCTTTTTTTTTCGGTTTTTTTGATGACCTGGAATTCACTATGTAGTCTCAGGGTGGCCTCAAACTCATGGTGATCCTCCTACCTCTGCCTCCTGAGTGCTGGGACTAAAGGCCCACATGTGCCACCACACCCGGCTCAACCTTATTTTAATCCTGGGCTTTTGGTATGTTTTCAATAAAAGAATCCTTGCTGTAAGCCTCTACCCACTTTTCTCACGGATGGGAATAGTTGCTTTCCATGTATCACGAGCACTTCCCCTGTACTTTTGTGTGACCTGCTGCATTTGTGTGACTTATCACCACCTGTGAACAGACGCTGTTCCTGACAGCACCCAGCAAGGGGAAGTGGTTGACCTCCTGGCCAAGAGTTCTCCTGTTCTTCCTACACACCCTCCCTGCCTTTTTGGGGCTCCCCTGAACAGGTACCCATGCTGCCCTAGACAACCCACTCTCTGACGTCTTTGCCCTGTTTTTATCTGGGAAAAAAAGTATCTTAGCACAGTTGCTAGGAGAGGTTGTGTTCGCTGCACAAGGACACCTAGAGGGGGAGACAGAGGGGACCAAGATCTGACATCCCAAGTCTGATGCTCTGCTATTGAGCCCTAACACACACACACACACACACACACACACACACACACACGCAGGCACACACGCACGCACACAGTCTCTCACTGGGGCTGACAGCTATTTCCTCCCTTGGCTCACTCCCCTCCCACTGCAGGCCTGGTGCCTCCTGTCCCACCGCTGCTGCCAGGAGCTGCCAGCCTCCAGGGGTTCAGCCATCCTGCACTCCCTGCAAACTGCAGGTAAGGAGGTGATGGTCCAGGTGCTAGACTGTCCTCTCAGAACCAATAGGAGAAGGAACAGCTTTCCCAGGCAGAGGGCTGTTCCCAAGCTAAGACAGCAGAGGGGAATATTTAGGATCCCGGCTTGATGATGGAGGGGAGGATTTCATTTTCTCAGGCACCAACTACAAGGCAGGCACAATAGCAGGCCATTCCACGTGTCCTTCACCATTCTCAGTGATCTCAGGGCATGGTGGTATTACCACACAGTGGGCTTAGAGACACTAACAAGCTCACCTAGCCAGGAAGCCAGACCTGAGGGCTTTCTCTGCCAGAGAGGGACCCTAGCTGCTGGGTTCCTTCAGATCTGGGGCTGAAGCTGTTTTCATGCTGCCCTAGAGATCAGACCTGGTCTCTCCCAAAGGTGCAGCAGGACAATGCCCGCAGATCACCCTATGGGACTCAGCCAAGCAGTGGCTACCTGAAGGAATTGTCTCAGGACGGGGCGGAGAGGTGAAGTTTCTGTTGGGAGTAGAGTCCCAGCCCCAGCATGCAGCTGAGATGCACCTCCCCAGTCATTGTGCTTCTTTGAACCTCAGGTTCCTCTTCTGGAGCAGCCTCGGGGTTATCCAGAGTATCACTGCTGTGCAGACTGAAGCTTAGGAAACAGGGCCAGGAAACCTTCCCAGCATCACAGGCCCACCTGCTCCCTTTCACCTACTTTTGGGTATTTTTTTAAAGGTGTGTGAATGAGTGTGTGTGCGTGTGTATGTATGTATGCAGGAACACATGTACCATAGCATGGAGGAGGACAACTTTAAATGTCAGTCCTCATTCTCCACCTTAAGGTAGGACCTACCTCTGCCTCATAGTGCTGGGATTAAAGGCGTGCACCACCACACCTAGCACTTCTCTTCTCTGTCCTCTATCATTTCTTCCTTAGAGGAAGCTAGAGAACAGAGGACCAAGGGAGGGATGAACAGTTAGTTGTGTTGTTAGGTGGCTTTGAGAGCATTTTAAACACTTGTGCCTCTGTTTTCACATCTGTAGAAAGGGATGGGGAGTCCTAGCATCTTTCTTTTCAGAGCCATGAGAAAGCACCCATTTAGAGGACCTTCCACAGTCCCTGGTGGGTTGTGGGTGTGGTTCCTGACACAATCTGAATTCCTAACCCTCCTACAGTCCCCTCTCCTGTGGAGAGCCTCCTGCCCTGGCAGATCCTCATAGGCTTTATCTTGGGGCTCTGGAACTCTCCACCAGGTTGTGAGCAGGAACACATGCCACAGCCTGGCTTCTCTGAGTAGCTGCTCAACACACACCTGTTGACAGAATGTGTATGAGTAAATGAATAGAGATGGCTTTCTGGTGTGGGCAGGGCCACTGTGGCTGCTCCTGGGCCCCTAGAGGCCCGTTCTGTTCTGGTAGTTCTTCCTGTTTAGGTCTCACCATCCCCACATCTTATCTCCTCTCCTCAGAGGAGGGGCTGCCCTCCTGATTGCAATCAACACGCCTAACCAGTCACCTCTGTGAGACTAAAGGCAGCTTCTCTAGGAAGATCTGCCAAGAGGTAAGGTCATGGGGTGCTGCTGGCTGGAAGGACCTGTGTGAGCCTATTCCCTTTTCCTAATCAGGCTGGGAACTTTCCGCCCCATATGAAGGGCCCCATCCATCTCTCTGTGCTCTGAGGACTGGGAAAGAGTCTGGCCTGACTACCTATCTTGGACCATTTGCTTAATATTCAACATAGCGGCACTGATGCAGAGCTCGGTGTGTGCCAGGTTCCCCACCCCCCTTTTAAAATGTGTGTGTGTGTGCATTTGTGTCTGGCTTTATGTGGGTGTTGGGGTATTGAACCTGTGGTGCAGGCTTTGGAATCAAGTGCATTTAATTGCTGAGCCATCTTCTCTTCCTCAAGCCACGTTTTAAAATTCATTGATTAATTAATTTGCAAGGGGAGAGGGAGAGTGAGAGAGAGAGAAGGAGGGAGGGAGGAGAGAAAAGGAGGGAGGGAGGGAGGGAGGAGAGAGAGAAGGAGGGAGGGAGAGAGAAAATGGGTGCACCAGGGCCTCCAGCGGCTGCAAACGAACTTCAAATACATGCTTCATTTTGTGGATCTGGCTTCACGTGAGTACTGGGGAATCAAAGCCAGTCGTTAGACTTTGCAGACAGGCACCTTAGCCGCTGAGCAGTCTCCCCGATCCCCAACTCCTTTTTTTATAGAGTTCATTTGGTTCTTCCAGTAGCCTGTAAGCTGGGGATTATTAGTGGCATCTCTGAGCAAGCTTTTCTTCTGGCCGTGGCTGCAGGCTCCTGGTTCCCCCTTGTCAGGCTCAGCCCTCCTTCTCTCCACCCCAGAGGTCGACATGGCCAACTCCACGCCGATGCTGCTCTGTCCCCTTTTGGAGGAGATGAGCAGGCTGCAAAGCCACAGCAACTCCAGCATCCGCTATTTCGACCACGTGTCTGTGGGGCTGCACGGCTTGGCCGCTGTACTGGGCCTGGTGGAGAATGGACTCATCCTGTTCGTGGTGGGCTGCTGCATGCGCCAGACGGTGGTCACCGCCTGGGTGCTGCACCTGGCGCTGTCCGACTTTCTGGCCGCCGCCTCCCTGCCCTTTTTCACCCACTTCCTGGCCGTGGGCCACTCGTGGGAGTTGGGCACCACCTTCTGCAAGCTGCACTCCTCCGTGTTCTTCCTCAACATGTTCGCCAGCGGCTTCCTGCTGAGCGCCATCAGCCTGGATCGCTGCGTGCAGGTGGTGCGGCCGGTGTGGGCGCAGAACCACCGCACGGTGGCGGCGGCGCACGCCGTCTGCCTGGCGCTCTGGGCCGTGGCCGTGCTCAACACCGTGCCGTATTTCGTGTTCCGGGACACCATCCCGCGGCTGGACGGTCGCATCATGTGTTACTATAACGTGCTGCTGCTGAGCCCGGGCCGAGACCGCCACGCCACGTGCGGCTCGCGCCAGACGGCGCTGGCGGTCAGCAAGTTCCTGCTGGCCTTCGTGGTGCCGCTGACCATCATCGCCTCGAGCCACGCGGCCGTGAGCGCGCGGCTGGGGCGCCGCGGCCGTCCCAGGTCGGGCCGCTTCGTGCGCCTGGTGGCGGGCATCGTGGCGGCCTTCGCGCTCTGCTGGGGTCCCTACCACGTCTTCAGTCTGCTGGAGGCGCGCTCGCACGCGCTCCCGGCGCTCCGGCCGCTGGCGTGGCGCGGGCTGCCCCTCGTCACCAGCCTGGCCTTCTTCAACAGCGTGCTCAACCCGCTGCTCTACGTGCTCACGTGCCCCGACGTGCTGCGCAAGCTGCGGTGCTCGCTGCGCTCGGTGCTCGAGAGTGTGCTGGTGGATGACAGCGAGCAGGGCGGCGGGCCGGGCAGCCGCCACCGCCGCGCCTCCTCCTCGGCCTCCAGCCTCCGGCTCGGCGGCCGCCCCCTGCCGCTGCGCCCCGCACGACTCCTCGGCTGGCTGCGGGGCCCCCTGAGCCGCACGACCAGCTCCACCTCTGGTTAGACTGATGGCAGGACACGGACTTGGCGCTTAGCAGCCTCTCTCCAGCACCTTAGAGGACATGTATATAGCCAGCGCCCAGCCCTGGAGGTGTTAGCTAGTAGGGCCTGGGGGTTGGCATTTGGAAGGGCCCTGGATGACTCCGTGAATCTTTTTCAGACACAGAATTGGAGCAATGCTTCCCAGATACTTTAAAATTTCAGTGTCCAAGTAGGGAAGGACCCAGATTCAGTCGGAGGAAGGGGAATTAGAGGAGCAAGAAGGTGGGCAAGGCCTTTGTCAAAGCAGGGAGCTAGCTGGTGTTAGTTGGCCCTCGGACCCTGAGACCAGATTGCACAAGTGGCTGATACATAGTTGACTCAGCATTTCTACGCCCCTCCCAGGCCCTGGGACCACATAAGGCTATACTGAACAGGCTTCTCAAAGGGTGCTGCTTTGTGGTTGTGGAGGAGCACAGGGAGCTTTCCATTACACTGTTGCATTTGGGGGATAGAGGAAATGGCTCAGAAGCACTTCTCCTGTCTACCCCCTTCACTTTTGTCACCCCAGTTGGCCTTGCAGCCAGATGCTCACCCCACACCCTACAGGTGTTTACACATGTGCCAACTTGGGCTCAGGGAATCTAACCGCCAATGCCAGGGTCTGCACTCCAGCCTTCAACATCACAAGCACAACTCCATCCAGAGAACATCTTTCAGCCTATCCTTAGCACTCTTAGTACCTACAGGCCTGGGGGCTCCCTTTCACCCTGCTGGTGGGAGGGGCAAGTGGCATCTGTTCTCCACCCATCATGCACCACAGGAGAGTATCTCTGCATCCCAGGGGAAGGAGACAGGAGGCGAGGGGATGGGAGCAGTTGGCAGTAACTATTTGGTGGATGAATCAGTGTCCATGCAAGGATGAGAAATTCTCAGGATCTCTGGACCACTGAAGGCTGGACTCACTAGAGGCCAGGCTCCCAGGCAATTCTCAGCACCACACAGGGAGAGCACAGCTGGTTGCATGTGCTCTGCACAATGGTTAGTAAATCATCATCCCTAGTCCCTTCCATAGATAGCTCTTTAGACCAGACACACCATGTATTTTACTTGTTTTATTATCAGAATGAAACCATGTGGGGCAGGGCCTTCTGTCTGTCTTCCCTGGTGCCTAGCATTGTATCTGTGCACATAGGCATTCAATAAATATTTCTGCTGTAGACTGCACAGGCCTACTTGCCCTTGGGGCTTCTTCAGTTTGGTACGTACGGAAAGGGAGCAGCTCCCTGGAACCATCCCACTTTAATCTCTGAATGCCGATGTGGCTGCGGGGGTGGGGAGTAGGGAGTCCCAACTCAGTCTGCTGAGGGGACAGAAGCAATGAACTGGTCTGAAGATTGCTGTCCTCCAAACTTGGATCCAGCACCCTGAGATAGGACTTACAATTTGGGGCATCACTAGCCCACTGAGGAACTAGAATTCAGTGCTCATACTCTGAAGGCACTTGGAAAAGAATGAGGAGGTTAATCTCCCCATCCCCCACATTTTCTGCCAGGTCCTGGGCCCCCTCTGGGCTAGCTTCCCTGTCTTGAAGCCACAGAGTAGGTGTGCTGTCCTGAGCTCAGACTCAGGCTGTTGGTCGCTGGGGTGGCTGCTTCTGGAGCAGGGCCAGGGTGTCCCGTTTCTCAATGAAGCGCAGCTGCTTCTTCTTCGCTCGCTTGATTTTGGCAGGGTTCCGGATCTGGGGGTGGGAAGAATGGGAGGCATCAGGGTGGCTGGGGAAGGGGAAAGGAAGTCCCCTGCAGTGGCTCCATATTATAGCAGGACTGTGGACCAAGTGTAGCAGGGCTGAGGCACCCCAAGACCTGCTTCACCAGGTCTGTGCCCCTCAGGTGGGGCTGGGAGGGGATGCTCACCACTTGGACAATTTCGGCCTTCCGCTCATTCTCCAGGCGGCGTCTCAAGTTCTCAGCCCTGCGCTCTTTCTTCTCCTGGAACACACACAGGGGAAGGGAAACTGAGACTTGGCCTCCCAGGTCCTTGCTGAATGAATGCAGAACTGAGGCTTACTGGGGGAAGTGCCTGACTCTGCATTAGAAAAAAGGTGGATACACAGACAGGCACTGACAGCAGTGATCCCAACAGGACAACTGAGTGGGCCAAGATGTGGGTGGCCCTGCCACCTGGAAGTCACACATAGGCAAGGTGGGCCCTCACAGTACCCCATACATCAGTTGCCAGGGAGCAGTGCTGGTGGGCCCTTTCTGGCATGTTACTTCCCCATGTCCCCCTCTGCCCAGGCCCATGGGTTCTGGAACAAGAATATGTCGACTGGACTCTGGGCCTGTTTCCAGAGTGGGGCTGGGCTGAGCTGCCAGTAAGAGGTTGTGGAGGGTCTGTTCAGCCCGAGTTCAGCACACAGAAGCTGCCACCATCTCTAGAACCTCAGCAAGGTAGATCTGGATGACTCATGGTGAGGGTGGAGGACTGGGTAACTGGCCCATCCTCTTCTAGTGGCCAGGCTAGGACCACAGAGCTGGGCTCTGGATTAGTGCTCCTCTTGTGCCCTGGGGGCAGCGCTTACTGATCAGGCCAGCACCACCTCACTTGCTTGGTCCTGCCTGCTGAGTGCATCCTTGTTCCTGTTGCAGACAGACCCTAGCTGATGTGATAAGCCAACCCTTTCCAGGGCTTCCCAGAAGCTGAAGGTACCAGAAACCTCTAGGTGCCAGGAATGGGATCCAGGGTCTTGTGCATGACAAATAAGTACTCCACTAATGAGCAACACCCCCAGCTCTTGGGCATGAGCCTCTAATGGGGGCATTTTTGGTTCTGTGATGGGGGACAGGGGAGTGAACTGGAAGAAAGGTACAAGGACCATCCACAGCCTGGTACGCGGAGGCCACTTCTTGACCATAGTGAAACTGAGGCAAAGTTTTCTAACCTGTAAGCCTTTTCTGCATGAGCAGGTCACGGGAAAAGCCCTAGCCTTCTTCCTGAGTTCCCCACCCCACTTGCAGTCTCTTGTCTGTCTTTGAGCCAGAGGCTGATCTGGGCTGGTGAAGATGTCGGGGGAGTCACTACCCTATGGCCCCAGACTACTCTTCTCCACCCCGAGACCCTGAGGCTCAGGGACCCCAGACTAAGTCCACATCCTTCCCAGACTCCTGAATCAATTGCAGCCAATGTACACTCAAGCCCTGGTCTGAAGGGTCTCTCACCTGTTTTCGCCTTGCCTTCTCCTCCTCCAGGTGCCGGGCAAAGTCCTTGGCCAGCTTCTTCTCCTGCCGCTCCTTCATCTTCCGCTGCCAGGAGGTGCGCAGGGGCTTGTCTTGAACCATCTGGGAGAACCTGGGTAGGAGAGTGTGCATTTGGAAGTCTAGGCAATGCCGCCCATGTCCTCTGCTCTCACCTGGTTTGGTGCCTGCTTCTCACATGCCAGCTGTGACTTCCATTTGCCTGACACTTATTCCTCTCCACAGAAACTTGGGGTGGGACAGGCCCCTAAGCGTGTGGCTCTGAGGTTAAGAAACTGCCAAGATCCTCTTGCTCTTGAGCAGCGGACTGGGTGCAAATGCCTCTGGAGATGTGGTGCTCACATGGCTGGCCTGCTATGCATAAAGTCCATAAATGGGGCTCTTTGTAATGACTCCGACCCTCTCCTCCACTGGGGAGATGTGAAGGTAGAGCAGAATCAGGGGAAGAAGTTTGGACTTTCAGGGAATGTAGATAGATATCCTGTAAGAATGCATCTAGATGTACTTAAAGTATTCTAGGGTAAGAAGGTAAAAAGGCAGAGAAATGCCTAGGGACCAAAAATAAAATGACAAAGAAATTCTGAGAACCATGGAAACTGGTGATTCGAACAAGGGGGCTCATAAAACCAAGCCTTTTCCTTGTCTGCTTGAAGAGCTCCACAGTAAAACATCAAAATAAAAAGAACAAGCCTTCCAGTTCACTCTCTCCTCTGTGACTTGTCACCCTGCTGGGTGTTCCCATGGGCCTGCTCTTTTCCAGCCTCAACAAAGTTCCAAAGCTACTCAGCAATTCCTCTCAAAGTGGCCCTTTTCCTCGGACCATGACCTTGTCTTCTAAGGTACCCACATTCCTTATTGGGTACCTCAAACCATTCCAGGCTCTCAAGGTCTTGATGCAAGCTTGCCTACTCCTGGACCCAGGGAATGTCAATATTATCCTTGTGGGCTGTCAGCCCCCATCATCCTGGGAGTCCAATACGTGCAGCCTGGAACCCGACCCCCAGGACGATTCATCACGGCCTGCTTCTGTCCCTGCCTACTGCACTGCTGGCTTCTCACTTCCCCAAGGGCAGTGGGTGCTATGTGGACTTCCTCCCTTACCATCTTCCCAAAACGGGGTGCAAGGACCCTGAAGGAACAAGATGGTGGGAACCTGGAGACACCAGAGCTACAGGACACCATATGGCATCTTTCTAGAGCCACAGGTACAAAATGACACCTGCAAAGGGCCTAGCATAAATTCATCCTCAAAACCGTTTTCTTCTTGAAATATTTCCTCTACCGTGCTCCCTCAAAGACATGTATTCTTGGGCTGAGAGATGGCTTAGCGGTTAAAGCATTTGCCTGCAAAGCAGAAGGACCAGAATTTGATTCCCAGTACCCACATAAAGCCAGATGCACAAGGTGGCACATGCATCTGGGGTTTGTTTGCAGTGGCTGGAGGTCCTGGCGTGCCCATTCTCTCACTCAAATAAATAAAATATATATATATATATATAAAAGACATGCACTCTTCTCTCTGGCCAGAGGCTCCCACTAGCTGAAATTTCAACTGAATCCCACTTCTCCTTTCCAGCAGTTATATGCTCCCTTCTTTCGATGAGCCTCTTCATTCCTTTACTGAACAGGCACTGAGTACTTAGGATAGCACTAAAAAGACCTTATATGATTTTTTGTTTTTAAAAGTCATGATCCTTAACTCCTTAAAGCAACAGCAAAATGACACAAGTCTGCTGTGCAACAGGAAAAAGCCAGGAATTCTTTTGCACTACAGCGTAACCAAGGATGGGGAAATTCCTATCCACAGGTTAAATATAGTGCTTTAGTCTCCCCCCCCACCCCTTGAAACCAAAAAGTTTAAACAAAGAACAGGTATCAGAGATCGGTAAGCTCAGCTGGGCTGCTATAATTTGGACAAAAGTCTTACAAAGGTGTGTGTGTGTGTGTGTGTGTGTGTGTGTGTGTGTGTGTGTGTGTGTGTGTGTGTCCCCAGGTAGGGTCTCGCTCTAGCCCAGGCTGACCTGGAATTCACTCTGTAGTCTCAGGCTGGCCTCGAATTCACAGCGATCCTCCTACCTCTGTCTCCCAAGTGCTGGGATTAAAGGCCACCACGCCCAGCTCGGCGCAAGGCAGACAAAGGGATTTCACAGACAGGCTTTGAAATCAAACCTATGCTCAAGTCCTGCTTCTACATTCATTTAGCTTCCTTGAGTCATTTTACTCAGATGTAAGTCAAGAACAGTGTCACCTACCCCAACAGGCCAAGGCACAGAGCAAATGTGATCTGTGCTGTTGCACTTGAAGGTTCTCCCCTCTGGCCAGTCCTAATTGAAATGGCTTCTATAACCGTACCAGACAAGAGTGGTAAACTCACTGAGTTTACCGGGCTCAGCCTCCCTCCCTAGGCGAGGCAAACAAGGTAAATGACTATTGGATGAACTGGGAACTCAGGTGGTGGAGGGGAAGCCCAGAAGAACCCCCAGAATGTAAGGACTATAGAAATGACGCTTGAGGGTCTATCTCGAGACCCCCAGGGCACTTTACCACATCTTGACACCCTCACTATAAAATGAGCTCTTTCCTATCCTGGGGGTTGTACTTCGGAAAAGGCATGACCCCCAAACATGGATTACCCCAAACTCCGTCCATCCTGCCCCCCCACTTCACCTCTTCTTGGAGCGGTCCTTCCACACACGCCCGGATTTGGGCTTCCCTTTAGGGATGACAGGAAGAGCCTCCTGCTCCTTCTTCAACTTCTTGGGCGCCGGGGCCTGGGGGGAAGGTCCGCTTCGCTTCTTCCTGTCGAGGCCGCCTGTCACGGGCTCCCCCGGCGGAGGTGGCCGGCTTGGCTCCTGCGCTCGCTCCGGGGAGCAGGGTGCATGGGGTGCACAACCTCCTGGCTGCGAGCGCTCAGGACTCGGTTGCAGATGAAGCCAAGGGGGCCCTGCAGTCAGCTCCTCGTGGCAGGACCTGGGGGACTCCGCACAGTGGGGGGATTCTGACCTTAACTCAGGCAGTCTTGTGGGCGATTCCAGGCTAGGGTCCCGCTGGGGCTGGGGGAACACGGGGTCCGTCTGAGGCTGCTCCTGG
>PVHP010002089.1:0-94144 GCA_004024765.1 Zapus hudsonius
GAAAGATTGTGAGAGCCGTGGTGGGGGAGACGGTCCAGAGGCATAGCACCCATCAGTAACAACTCACTTGGGCCAGGAAGACCGGGATGAGTACTAAGATATACAGGATCCCTTGCCACAAGGACTAATACAGACAGCCCACGAAGGAGGATATACAACTGATCAGGGATGGGGAGGGGGGGAATTGGGGAAGTCGGGAGGGATAACAACGCATGGTTTGCCCACTAAATAATGTAACTCATTATGGACAATAAATATTAAATTTAAATAAAAAAATTGTTACGATGATTGTTTCTGATATTGGGCAGTTAAGTTCTATTAAAATTATAATAGAATTTGAAATGATTTATAATCTATCATTTCCCCTGAGATGATAAATGTCACTGATTTAATGAATGCAAAGCCTACGGGTAAGGATAAAACAGAGAGAAAATTACTTATTGAGTACTTTACTCAAACATATAGAAAACATGGAGATCAAGAAAAAATGGATTTTAGCTGGGATTTTATATAAATTGTTAAACATATCATAGCATGGTTCTTCATATATTATTTTGGATAATATCAATAATTTCATGGTAAACATGATGATAGGCATCTATTCCAAACAAGAAGTCTATGTGATTGTAGAAAGAAATTGTTTTATAATAAATAAGTTTTGTGATTTCAGAAAACAAAACGTTAACATCTTCAGGGGTAGCCATCAAGTCATTTCCACCACTCCAAATTGCAGTACTCACACTCATGTCTGACACATTGTATAATGGAGAAATTGTCTAAAAATAAATGAACAAAAATGTAGTTTTAATAAAATACTACACTAGAAAGTCCTACTTACTATTTTTAGATGATTAATTTAATTTATGTTGTAAAATGAGTGAAATCCACTTGATTTAAGTAAATGGATATATATATATATATATATATAAACAAAGAATATGCAAGAATATATATTACAAATTTACTTAGAAATAAATCAAACATAAGCCAAAACTACATAGTTTATTATAAGTCAGAGTATTCAAATACACCATACAACTTCTTTTAGTATGACTAAAAGGCATGAAAGTACTTTAATCAAAATTTCTGATCTATATTACTTTTATTGTTCTTATTATTAATAAATTACAAATAGTGTCAATTTAAGTCAACTTTGATGTCAATAAAATTCATCTTCAAATTTTACTTTGAACTTTTACATATGAGCAGACTGTTTCACTCACGAAGGATGAAAAGTGCAGAGAAGAAACATATGCTCTGAAGTTGGACAGACCTGGGTTCTCATATTTCAAGGTTTCACATCGTATTGCATAATTCATAACATATTTTTGTTAACTTCTAAGTTGTTCCTAGCTATTACATACATTTTTCCTATCTCCCAAATAGACTAACTGGTCTTAGGGTAAAGAAATATCTTACTTATTTTATTTGTAGTCAACTACATACAGAAATATATTTATTTTAAACACATTTTTCACTTGAGGAATGATGACTTATTCTAATTCTTGTTAACCTCTCTAGGCTTATTAGGATATTTGTTGTGGAAAAGTAATTACTTTCTTTGTATATGACAATATGACTCTAAATCAACATCATTGTCATCTGATGGCCCTTCTCACTGTTGTCACATTCTGGAGATTTACAGATGACCTTTGATCTACAACAATGTCATCTGACCCATCTGACAAGGGAAACAGTTTTTAGTTCATACACAACTATGTACCTGGTTAAAATGAACCATGTTCAAGCCAGGACTGCCCCAGTCAAAGGCTTTCAAGTGAGGAGAATGGAGAAGCTACAAGAAAACCAAAATAAATGCTAAGAACGTCTTCATGTGTTCACTTCAAGCAAGTTAAGTGATTACTATTCATATTGCCCTTGGGAATAGGTACAGGTCTACTGGTGTTATACACAAAAGTGCATATTCCCAAGGCCTTCGATTACTCAAAGGAGGCCTCTGGTTTTACCCAAGGCTTCCTCGGAAACCAGCTTCAACAGATGTCAAGCATGACTGCTTTGCACTGGGTCTAAGACCACATATCTAAAAACACCTTAATTATTGAAGACCTACCCCAAAAATATTATGTGGATAAACACTTCTATGTGTGTTTTGGTAATTATGCAACAATTGTGGGAAAAAAGCTATCCCTGTACTGATTTTCAGAGCTTCAATGCTCCAGCAATCTCCTCCTAAATCCCATGAGGTGTGCTCTTTAATGGCATCGTCCTCTGTTCTCCACCAACCAGTCTATAAGGACATTACTGAAATCCCTCCAGGATCTAGTTTTCATTCATTTTGATTTTTCAACATTAGAAGAAAGTTTTTCTATCATGTCAACTTTGAAGATCCTTCAAATACCAAGATCTTGAGTACATTCATTCTTCTAATGTTTTCTTAAATCTTATTCCTGCAATGCTCCTTCTCTCCTCCAGAGTCTATGATCCATCATTAAAATTATTCAATTACATTTACACAAAAATCCTACCATCTTTTTGTTTCACTAATGCAAACCCTAGGGAATTCCAGTGATCGATCAACAGGCATAATACTTATCTACATTAATAAGAATAAATAAACCTTAAAACCCCTCAAAACTGTGTATACTGAAATCACTTTAAACTCCTGATTACAAATCTTGTGTAAACCAGAAATCACGCACTAATTCACTAGGCGAGTTTTCTCACTTACTCTTCTAGACAATTATGGCATAGGTTCTCATCACTGACCTCCATTTTCTGTCCTATTCATTCCTTTTGATTGTCTTTCAAGTTTATCCAACTAGTCACAAATAAAAAGATGTCCTTCTTTTCTTTACTGATTATTCCATTTTACACACACACTTATATTTTTCATTTACACACACCACACATATTTTTCATTTCTTGTTTTGCATTCTATTTTTTAATTAATTAACTAATTAGTTTACTTATTTATGAGGGAGGCAGAGAAAGAGAGAGAGATAGAAGAGAATGAGTGAATATGGTTACACCAGGGCCTCCTTCAACTTCAAATGAACTTCAGATGCATGCACCATTTTGTGCGTCTGGCTTTATGTGTGTACTGGGGCATCAAACTTAGGCCACCAGGCTTTATAAGCAGGTGCCTATGACTGTTGAGCCATCTCTCCAGCCTATACTCTGCATTTTGATAAAGATACTGAAGCAATCAGAAGAGATATGAGTTCAGATTTTTGTTGTATTAATAAACTTACCAACAAATGAATGTATTGTTTCTATTTGTTAGTTTAATGTTATATATTACTTGTCTACTGGATGCTATCTATACCAAAACTCTACACCTTTCTCTCCTAATTAGTTTCTTCATTCTGCTAGACTATTTTCTTTGTTTTACAAACATGCTATTAATTCACTCTGAAGACAGATTTAATGCCCTATTGCTCACCAAAGCTTATCTTAATCGCTTTACTTTTAATAGACCTTAAAAAAATTTATAAACTTTTTGTAAATGAAAAAACCTTATGAAATAACAATGATACTTTAAATTTATCTAGTGTTTATTACATGTACAAAATATTTATAATTGGTATTATATGTACTTCCCTTAATATTTTGTTATGACAGAGAAGTATTCTATTGTATAAATTGAAAATGGATTAAGAACAGTTTCCTAATTGTTCAATGTCATGTTATTAATCAAATTCAAAGAAAGTATTCAATATTTGGTCCTTAAACTTCCAGGAAAATATCCTTTCTAATATATTACCCTGATTTCCAACATTAAGATTACATCACAGTACATCTTTCTCTTTATTGTTATCAAGCACTGAATAATTATTACTTATTATGTTGTTTATGCCAAGAACTATTGATCTTGGAAAGGAAAAGGTTAGCAAAACTTGTTTTTACTCTTCAAAGCAGAGAAAGGGCTGTGTAGAGACTATTTCAGATTAGGCACTAGAAGAATTGTGTTCAAGCCTTAGCTCTCAATCATTGGGCAAGTCATGTGAGTGTCATGTGTAGATGACCACCAGTCTACTGCTTGATCAAGATGACCTCATTTATAAAAAGCAGATAGCTATATTGCTCTACCATTGCTTATACTTAGAGATTTCATAAATGATTTATATAAATTATAAAAAATATAAACATAATAACTTCATTTTATTATTCTAACAGTGACAATGGCATAAATCACCAAAATGAAATTAGCATGAGTAATGTAAATTGCAGTGTTACTTATTTGATACTGAAATGGACATTAATAGTTTTACCTGAATCCAGTGGAATATGTTTTGAACAGATGTTCCAGCTGGATTGTGTGAAAAATATACATCCAAACGACTCTGAGGGGATTTTTAAAAAGCATTGTTATATTAAGGTGAATAAGAGAAAGCATAATTTTGATACTTAGTAAATGAAATTATTTCAAGACAATTGAAAGTCAATTTTAACAAGTGATATCAATAAAACCAAAATTGTATTTCAATTAAACATAAAAATTTACCATTAATTGTATAATTCTTATATTAAAGTAGAAACTATGATTGAATTTCTATGCTGTTTGGTTCATCATCTGGTTTATTTTTCTCTCTGAAGAAAAAAATATAATGATGAACACTCCTCTTCCCCATACAAACTTTTTGAAAACATTAACGAACTAAAAATACAGAAAGAAATTATGAGGATAAATTTAAAAACATCAAGGAACCCCAAAAGACAAGCAGAACTCAAATCAGAAGCACCCCAACTATCCACTCAATCTGGAGTCTAAATTAGTAGTGCCTGCATGGTCCCTGTGCGCCTCAGTTATTGAGCACATCTCATTGAAATCAATCTTCGTATCCAGAAGAATTAAACTAAACAACTACAGATAAATAGATTTAAAAAATGTGCCCTGTGTGTGTATAAAACGGAATAGTCACAGAAAAGAAGGAAATTTTGTCATTTGCGATGATATGGATGAATTTGAAAGGCATTACACTAAGTGAAATAAGTAAAGCAGAGAAAAGTAATTGCCTATGGTGATAACTGTATACAGAATCTAAAACACAAATGGACTTGTAAAAACAGAAAGCATAATGACAGCAAGACCTGAAGGGTGGGAGAGACTTCAGTGATAATGTCAATGAGGATATATGATGAATAAATTATACAGACCTAACAAACTGTATGGTGATGATAGGTAATACTCTGTTGTATACTTGAAATTTGCCAAAAAAAATAGAATTTAAGTGTCCTCTCAAATAAAGGGGTACCATATAAGGTAATATTTTTATTTCACAGTATTTACACATAGAAAATCAGCACATTGCTTATTTCAAACATTATAAACAATTGTATTTGTTATTCTGGGGGAATGAATCCATAGCTTCAAAACTACAGCGACTACCTCCAGGGATATTTGGCCTATGGAAGCTGTGTTCACTATTGAGACACTGACAACATGGACCAAGCAGGAACTGAAGAAAATCAGGTTCTTTACAACCTAGGAACAAATTACTTCTTATGACCTTTCTGCCAAGTAAAGCCTTTATGGAAGCAGCAGATAGAGTCCAACATAGCTGCCATGCACCAGTCTGTCGGTGAAAGGTCCCAGGTCAACAGAGACATACTAGCAGTCCATGTGATTCACTGGCAGAGAGTAGTTCAGAGCCCAACACAGAAATGGAAGTGGCCAATATAGCCAAAGTCTTTGGCCCTGCAATTGTTGCCCATGCTGTGCCCCAAACGGATTGAGTGACCATAATCCAGGACATCAAGTGTCAACTTAAGTTATCGGCATTCCTGCTTTTTTACTATAACTGGAATATGGGGATCAGTTCATGATTGTGGACCAAGAAAACACTGACTTCCAGAATGGCACTGAAAACTCAGCACAACAGACATCAGATATTAAAGTGAGCTGACTAGGGCCTGTGACCACTCCTGAATTCCAGCTTGTTAAGACTCTTTTTGTCAAGCTCCCTGTCTGTCACAGAGTTTCTGCTTCCTCTTCAATAACAGTCCCAAATTTGGGAGCAAAAGCAAAGGTGCTGCCAACTTCAGTGAACAAGGCAAAAGTTTTTCTACTCCACATCTCAAGAAAAACCCCATCTTCCTGACTGGAAGACGGGGCACAACCACTTGCTCTGCTCTATATTCTCCAGTGACCATTATTATTTTAGAATTTCCCAGACCTTAAAGTTAAATTGTAAATGAAAAAACTCTTAATGAATGCCTGTATCTTTAAGAGAATGTATACACAATTAAACCAAAGGGTCTTGAAAACATACTTTGAGGGCCAAAATAGAGTAGGGATGAATGCTAGAGGCTTAACGATAGCTGGCAAGCATTCATTCTAAATTAAAGTTATTATTAAAGTATCAAGAAGAATGAGGAGGGCTGGAGAGATGGCTCAGCAGTTAAGACACTTGCCTCCAGTGCCTAAGGCCCTGGGTTCAATTCCCCAGGACCCACACAAGCTAGACCCACAAGGTGGTGACCCTGGTGCACTCTCTCTTCTGCTTGAAAATGAATAAATAAAATATTTTAAAAAGACGAATGAGGAAAATATTATGAATTTTAATACAAGGGAAGGAATTATAAGAAACTGACAAATAGGAAAGGATTTCAATATAAAAATATATATAATATATTTTTATATATATAATATTTAAAAACCTCAAGAAACTAAAATTCATGGGAAAAAGCTACTAAAATACCCATCATCACAATCATTGTCCAGTATTTTTCAAGAAGGGACAAATAGGGAAACAAATAATCCACCATGCTAAAGAAAAGTAGTTGTTTGATCTTGGTTATCCATGTGATGCAACCAAGAATCTACTGCATCTACTGGCAAAAATGCATTTAGATGCAACTTGCTCTTACCATGTTTATGTTCTTCATATCTTTTCCAAACATCATAAACAAGGAACTGAGGCAAATCTTATCAAAAATCTGTAGTGAACAAATCTTTGAACCAACAAAATTGTTAAAGGATGTCTGGGATAAGAAGTCTTTGTTGCCAGCAAAAACCTGTAAGATAAATTTACTTTTTTCTCATTTAGAAAACCACAGGACTTAAGAAGTGATGTGCTGAATTTACTATCCATACAGCCAAGTGAATCATCTCAAATATTAAAAAATACAGGGCTAGGCAGATTGCTCAGTGGTTAAAGTCATGTGCTTGCAAAACCTTCCAGTCTGGTGAGTTCCCCAGTACCAATGTAAAGTCACATGCACAAAGAGGTACATGCATCAGTAGTTCATTTGCAGTGGTGAGAGTCCCTAGCCTCCCCCCTCTCTCCTTGCAAATAAGTAATTATATATAACAACTTCAATTTAAGAAAAAGAATTGAGAGTAAGGTAAAAAGAATGATTTTGCCACCTGTTGTAGTCAGCGGCACCCTGCTGTGATGAATCTCAAAACCAGGCACAGTTTATGGGGGGAAAGGATTTATTGAAGCCATAGATTCTGGGCAAGTTCCATAACAGTGAAAGGCCTTCCCCCTTTCACAGGTCCAAGCAGAGAGAGAAACCCATCACCAACACCATATACACAGAAGAGCAAACAGGCAGGAGGGCCAGGAGAGAATTTCTTCCCCTTTATATAGGTTTGGGTGGGGGTTTTGCAACCCTTCCCCAGACTTAATGGCTTCCTGAGTCTCTGGAATTTCCTTCCTGCACTGCCCACACAGGAAAGGATGTTTACTTCTTGCTTCTTTGAGCTTCCTTACATCCTGCCCCCTACTGAGAGGCTGCCTTCCTGTGAACATCCTGAGAGACCTTCCCAAGATGACTAAAAAGGTCAAGTTGACAACACAACCTAGCCACCACACCATCAAATTTCCTTTCATAGTAACATATCTAAAGGCATAAGTAAAACTAAAACTCCGAATTTATACACGACTTTAAAACAGTCAAGTCTTCTTATTTAAGGTAGAACAGTTGTCACTTTGCATTACCAGCTACACAAAGAAAGACAGAACATACCTTGAGTACTCTCTTCAACTTGTAAGCCATTTTAATTAAAGGGCATTTTGTGTGCATAATAGAAGCCACTGGTGCTAAAGCAAACATCATTTTTATTCTTTTCGCTATTGTTGGCATTGTGGAAAATGTTATGAAAGCTAAAAAATATTATGCAGATTAGTAAACTATCCGTAATTGTTACCATGTGAAAACTGACATCATAGCAAATAAGATTAAGTTTGAAAATTGATTCTAAACAATTTACTCATTCATTTCTTATTCACATAGCAAATATTTTTGTGGGGGTATTGTAGTGGATATTCTCTATATTTCTTGTATTTCTTTGTTGTGCTTGGAGAAACTGTTGGGATGGTTGTGTGTTCCAGTTTTTAGTGTGCATGATTGTGGATTGAACCCAGGTGGGCAGACTTTGCAAGCAACCATCTTTAACGGCTGGAGAGATGGCTCAGCTATTAAAGCACTTGCCTACAGAACCTGATGACCCAGGTTTGATTTTTTAGTACCCACATAAAGCCAGATGCACAGAGTGTTCATGCATCTAGAGCTTGTTTGCAGTGACAAGAGGCCCTGGTATACCCATTAATTCATTCTCTTTCTCTCTCTCTCTCCAAATAAATCCAAATAAATAAATAAAAACATAAAAATAAATTGAAAAGATATGAATTTATTTGGGGCTGGAGATATTGCTCAGTGTTTTAGGCACTTGCCTTACACATTTTTCCATTCTGTGACATGTGACACTACATTAATCACAATGTAATACGTCTGACACTCAGGATTTTAGAAATGCCATACAGGACTATAACTTAATAGTAAGTGAAACTCGTGACAATATAGTTTAAAAATCAGGAATAAGTACATTGAATAAAATCATAAATAGTGAACATCTTTATAATTGGTAAAGGTGTAAATAAGTACATTTTTAACATAGATGGGCCTTACATTCTAGGTGAGAGACCCATGAATGTAAAATTATTTTATTGTAGACAGTTAATGTATTTTCAACTGCCAAATTTGTTTCTATGTTATTATTCAAAGTCAGTAATATGGAGCTACCAACAATCTTTATTGGCATACCAATAGTAGTGCCCTGTGAATGGCCAACATAAAACAATTTTTCTTGCCCAGTGTGCTTCACAATGAAATCAAGGGAAGCTGGAAGGTCATATTTAGCCATCTCATCAAAACTATAAAAGAAAAAGAAAAAAACACCTTTTAACTGTTATATGACAATTTGAAGACAATGATTAGGTAAGTAAATAAACCCAAATTTTAACCTTTTTGGTTATCATGAACTTTTGTGTCTAATGCACTTACTAAATTGAAACTTGTGTGAAGAGCCCAAGTCAAGAAAATATAACCTTGGGCATGTTTACAAGAAAGGTTTTGTATAGAAGACTATACCATGTGTTATACAGAGTGCAGAAGAGTAAGTAAAGCAAAGTGGGGTTAGGCAATACAATATCAAGGAAGAAATAAAGGTTGCTGCTGAGAGTTGGAAATAAGTTCAAAATTAAACAAGCATTCTTTCATTTTCAAGCTAAAATGTATGTTCATTTTTATGGTTTATGGAAAATCCCGAGTTCAGAAAAGAAAATGAAATGTTTAATATGTGTGGGGATGGTATCTGCCCATGTGTGCAGATGTGCATGCCCCATGCACGTGTGGAGGTGATATATGCACGTCTGTGCAGATATGCATGCCCCATGCAAGTGTGGAGGCCAGAGACTATCTGGTGCCTCTCCTCTATCAGTCATCCACTTAATTCCTTTAGATGGAGCCTCTCCTGTACTCAGAGCTGCCAATTTATGCTCAATTAGACTTTCTGTCCAGTGAACCCCAGTGATTTCTGGTTTCTACTTCACCCCCACCCACCCCCAGGGATCCCCCCAGGACTGGAGTTACAGGCATGTGTGGCCACACCCAGCTGTTTATGTATGGACTAAGGAATTGAACTGAAGGTGAATTGGGTCCTCTCAAGCCCTCATTCACTGTGTCATCTCCCCAGTCCCTAATATAGTTTTAAAATAAAATTCAGGGTTGCTTCATTTTATTTGTACCTGAAAGCCCAGAACTCACTGGAATTCGTTTCGAGATACACATGTTTCCTGGACCACGTATTTCCTCTGCTGTTTCCCATCCACACATCATACCCAGCATCTGCCAGAAGGAAGCCTAGGCTACTGTTGGGAAGGTTGGAAATCCAAACGCTGGCAGATGTAAGCAGGCCATGTTGCAAGTATACAACAAGTCTCTGAGCTGGAAAAAATGTAGAAAAATACTATATGTTATGATGTACATTTAATGATTTATTATATATTGCCTTATGTGTTTAATGAATTAATATATATTAAATTCAAATCTATAATATGTAATAGTTTGAAGGCTTTAAAAATTGTTCACCTTGGGCTGGAGAGATGGCTCAGCGGTTAAGACACTTGTCTCCAGTGCCTAAGGCCCTCGGTTCATTCCCCAGGACCCACATAAGCCAGGCCCACAAGGTGGTGGCCCTGGTATGCTCTCTCTCTCTCTCTCTCTCTCTCTCTCTCTCTCTCTCTCTCTCTCTCTCTCTCTCTATCTATCTCTCTTCTGTATCTCTCTGCTTGAAAATGAATAAATAAAATATTTGAAAAAGAAAAAAATTGTTCACCTTAATGGGGATAAATTCTTAATGTTTAATCCCATTGTAGGCCAGATCTTATGAATAAAGTATGCTAATGGATTTCTTTCAAATTAACCACATAAGGAATTAGGTCATGTCCTACATACATGTATAAATTTTAGGAATGGAGAGTAATCAAAATTTTAACAGTAATGTGGGCACTCATAAGTTATTTTAGATGATTTTCTTACTTTTTCATTTCAATTTAATAAAATTTAACACAGACATTTTCAACATTGGTGTCATTATCATTATAGTGATCGCTTTAGTCACCTGTGTTCACAGTTCCCTTCATCTATCCTTCAGAGGGTTTTACAAAATGAATCTATCTAATCACTTCCTCAACAGCCCAAGGGACATCACAGAAGAGGGGCCAGAAAGCATGTTCAAGCCAGAGGATGTGAAGTACTATGGAAAGTTGTTTTCTGGGCAGGCCGTGGACATCACACTCAGGAGCTCACAGCTGCAGTGCTTACCTGCAAAGACCTGCACATGACTGACCACAACATTCCAACATGGATAGGGGGAAAGGGGCTCACAAAGTCCCTAAGGAGCTATCAGCAGTTAATTGTTGCCAGAAAAAGGGGTAGTCTTTTCTTCATAGAAGTAATCACTGGTAAATTGCCAACGCTTCAGTCAATAACCCCACCACCATTACCCAGGCTCCTTCAAGAAGCCCTAATTAAACTCAGTGGGTCATTAAAAGAATCAGAAATGTGAAAGTAGGAAGGGGATTAGTTGGGAAGAAGGATTAAGAAATGGGAATGGGTTGAAAAAAAGGGTAATGGGGTGAATATGATCAAAGTTTATTGTTTACATGTATGAAATTATAAAAACAATGAATCGTATAACTTTAGCTCTTTATTTCCCATAGGAAGGGAAAAGGGAAAAACACACCTCACACACGGGCCTACCTGAGTCCCTTGCCTCAGGGTTAAATAAACTATGATATGCTTGAAGTTCTCCAGCACGCCAAGGCACCGGGTAGAAGCTAGGCTTCAGTGGCAATCACATCTGTTTATCATCTGTTCCCCTAGAATCCATGAATTATGTGCGCTTGAATCACTGTCAGATATTCTGGATGTTATCTGATGTAAGTTGCCACCAAGACTGATGAAGGAGACATGTGAGGACTGGAATTTCAGTTGGACTACTTGCTCATTGGCTGGCAGTAGGATTTCACTGCTGCTAGTAGTGCCTGATTGACAGAACTGTGCGTGTTGGAGCACTCCAGTGACTAGACTATTCCCAGTAGTGAACCTAAGACTGGAAACGAAATGTGTGGCTTTCATCCTCTCTAGCAGTTGAGAAGTACCAGGGGAATATAATTAAAGTTTGTGGTATTAGACGATGTGTGTAGAGGTTGGAGTAGTGTGGTGTATGATGTGTGATGCATGCATTTTCTGTGTAGATCATACGTCATGCACATGCATGCGGCAGCCTGAGAACTTCGGCTGCCCGTCTTTAGTGCTCAACCATGTATATTCTTGAGCTGATATTTTTCCCTCAACCTGGTGTTGCCATTGCCCAGAGAGACCCAGGGGCCCAGCTCTCATAATCACTAAGACATCTCACCATTCCATCAATGAGCAATCTTTTGAAAAAAGAAAGCAACAGGCTCAGGGCAAACAATCACCAATTCAAAATAAAGTGTGAAAGTTGTAAGTCCTCCAGGAAAGCATCTAACAACCCTTGTGTGCTGTAGCCAGATGGAAGACTGAGTTGAAAAACATAGTCAGACCTAATTGTAAGAATAGCAAACTATAGGGCTGAAGAGAAGGCTAAGCAGTTAAAGGCCCTTGTTTGCAAAGCCTAATGACCTGGGTTTGATTTCCTAGTATCCAATTAAAGCCAGATGCACAAAGAGGTTCATGGCTTTGGAGTTCATTTGAAATGGCTGGAGGCCCTGGTGCACCCATACTCTCTTTCTTTCTTTCTTTCTTTCTTTCTTTCTTTCTTTCTTTCTTTCTTTCTTTCTTTCTTTCTTTCTTTCTTTCTCTTTCTTTTTTTCTCTCTCTCTTTCTCTCTTCCTCTTTCTCTCTCTCTCTTTCTTTTGTCTGTCTGCTTTTCTTTCTTTATTTTTTCTTTCTCTTTCTCCTTTTCTGCTTTCTCTCTCTCAAATAAAAACATTTTTAAAAAATGTTTAACAGTTTTTAAAAAAGAATAACAAACTACAAGAACATTGAATTCTCAGCACTGGGTAGAACTCATGTCACATTTAGGGCCATGGTAAAGCAAAAATGGGACCCTGAAACAAGAAATCTGTGGAAAGAATTTCATAAACTCGATATTCAGATTTTTCTGACCTCACAGTGCCCAGAGAATGATGCACTCCATGGAAGCTTTTGTTACTACTCCTATGTTGTTTAAACTGTATGTACATGGACCAGAACAGCAGCTATGACCTGATATAGATATCCTAACCCTTATGGATGAGGGCTTCCTTGCCCACTAGACAATTTGAGTGGGAGAGAAAAAAAACCTAGAATGGCTGGAGAGGGAATCTTCATGAATACTAGTTATGACCTTAGTGTTTTCTATCCATGTGTTCATATTTGTTCCTCTCTATGTAGAAATTTCCTTCATCCAAATGGAAATTGCTTTATCCAACACATTACATTTCTTTACGGTGTAGAATAGAGAAGGTTATGATTAACTCATATGAGAATGTACAACACTGGCTTCCTAACTTTAAAAGACTAAACTTGTAATTATACTCAGGGGACTAATGGGTTCCTGGGAAATCACTAAACACCAATGTAATCACATGCTGCCATAGCTCCTTCCCTACCCAACTCATTGCCACTATACTCCTTAACCTGTCAATATTTCATATATGTTCCTGAATCTTATTCTAAGGATATGTTTCTAGAGCACTCTAAGTATTTGCTGTAATATAAAATTATCTATCAATCTCATCAGAGTACATGCTGAATGAAACAATACTATAAGGATATTTACTATGATTATATTAAATCTGTTGCAAACCTCTTTCAGATATGAACTTTTAAAGTATCCAATATTTTTTCAATTAAGATGTTTCAAATTAACGTCCTCTCTGAAGTGTACTTTCCTATTCAAAATAAGATCTTGAGACAATGAAAATCTTCCTTTTTGGCAAGAAAATATAAAAAAAAAAACCTTGTGTTTGAATCCGGCAATTACATAAATGAACTAAAGCAATCCACTGCATATCCAACTAGTAAGTGGCAGATTTGGGATTACAGCCCAGCTCTCTCAACAAACACTAGTGCAATTCGTATCACTCTTGACTCACATGCACTTAGAATCAAAAGTCATGAGACTACAACCAACCTGAACTGACACCAGAGAGGAAGAACCATAAACACAGAAGAAATACCAGTCTTTTTCCAAATTTACCGAATAACAATGCAGCATGTTGCAGATCATTCCTGGCCTTTTATCCAACCCTAGACAATCAACGCCTCTGATGAGACTGATTTACTGATCAGTAAATGAGAATGATTTAAAGTGACCCATAGTGAAAATGAGGAACAAGTTGTATTCCTCCATACTGTAAAACTACTTCTTGAACCAAAAGCCAGTAGTCATAATTGATTCATAAGGCATGAAGATACATGAAAAAATTAACTGTTTACCTAATGTTAAAATCTTCTCTTATTCTAAGTTCACAGAGTAGAAATAAATGAACCTCAGACATTCACCAATCTATCTTCAAGTGAGTATTACCTGAATCGTCATTAAGGTTTGTCTTCCCATAAGGAATTCTATAAAGGCCAAGGATATAACCATCTTCAGTCACAACGTTGTATTCTTCATCAGGGTAGCCCCAGTAGGAAATTATCTGACTCTGGGTACAGAATAAAAAGCCAACTTTTTAGCAAAATATATTTTTAATAATAAATAAATATATATAGTTAACCAATTAAGTTGACTGGTGTGCCATTTCTAACTCATTGTGTAATAATGAACCTTGATATTCTCAACCTCAGGAGGCTTGTGTGCTTTTAGTCTCTTTAATTCACTTATAATTTCTATTAGAAATATTAATGAAACACTTATTAATCACCAGTCTTAAATACTTTGGATTCAAAAATAAATTTTAAATTATTTAAATTACTATGCTTTCCTAGAGATAGCTCAAGAACCAGTCCAGTAATTATTTCTTTTCTAACTACTAGTCACTAGCATTTTATCTACCTACCAATACATAGTTTTTAAAATATGTATTATGCATATTTTCATGACCATTTACATATCTAATCTATATATTATATGTACATGTGTATATATGTATATTTTTAAAAGAGAATTTTTGCATCCTAATACTAAATAAAGTTATACAATATATTTATATTCACAAAGATAGGATAAGGAAAAAAGACAAAACTATGAAGTACAGAATAGTTGGCTAGAAACATTAGATGAACCATTTCAAACTATATAAATGCAGAGCAAAATATTTGGCTAAGAATCTATTAACTTAAAACCTCCAAAATTTGAGAGTGACATCATCTGGAAATTTAGCAATTTAGATGTATTTCCTAAGAACTTACAATATTCATATTTGCTTCAGGGTTCACAAAGTTTTGATATTGAAAAGCACCATGGATAGTTCCAAGAAGTAGGATGAAATACATTCCCATAAAAAGATACCACACTGGAATCTACATATAAAAGGGAAATATACAAAAATATAACAAAGTATATTTACATTCTAGTAAATAATACCACTTATAAAGCAACAGTAAGATCTAGATAACTTAAAAGGTTTCTTAACCTTTTCGCACATCACTTTCTCCACTTATTTAAGTACAAATAAGGCCTATTTACAGAGTTGCTATCAAGCTTAACTATAACATACTATTTTTCCAGTATAATACCCATGACAAGAAACTACTCACTAGCAATTTAACAGCACAGTTTACAGGCACATAATTAATATACACTTCTCATTGGACCAGTCTCTCATACAATATTTTCATAGATTAGCACAAATTATGTGGCTCTAAAAGGTTTAACCTGTTCTTTATTTTTATTTAATCTGCATACAAAAATTGATTTCATTATGTTGTTTTCAAACAAATTGATTTTTTTCTCCCCATTTTTCCCCTCATCCTCCTCCCCAAATGTGCCATTGCCTTTCACCACATTTGCTTCTATATTACGTTTCCTCTCCACCCATTATTGTCACCTCTCGTGGACTCCTATCAAATCATTGCCTACACTCATTCTCACATCCTCTTATTTGCACACATACACACATTAATCACTCTCTGATGGAGATTCTGCTTGTATTTTTCAGAAGGCAACGAGAACTATTGACAACCCATTTCCACCAACAAGACATAGGATGATGGCTGACATCCTGGCAGGACATGAACCACCCTGGCCTATCATATAGGCCCCAAATGAAACCCATGGGAAAATGGTGAGATAAACAAGAGAAATATCACCACAGCAAGTCAGAGAACTAATGAAAGGACAATAGAGACAGACACCAACGATACCCAACACAATCCAAAGCAGAAGTCCTAAAACACTAAGATCTCAGCAAAACTCACCAACCATGACTCAGGGAACTGAGCGGAAGAGGGGGTGTAAAGAATGTAAGAGAATATCCAGAGATATTGCCCCCCTCAGAAGCAACACACAACAGGGGAAAGAAACTGGCTACCTCTGGTGCTATTCATAACCTCTTACCCCAAAGACAGATCCAGTATGCACACCAAGGAGGGTCACCAGTGGGTTGGGGACAGAGAGGAGGGAAACTGGGGGTACCATCACAAGATTTGCTCATGCCATATTTACCAATAATAAAGATCTTTTTAAAAAGGGAAAAAAGTTAGGAAGTTAGTATTCAGAAATGAGTGAATATGTTTTGTTTTGTTTTTCTTTCTGGGCCTGGTTACCATATTTGGCATAAGGTTTTCAAAATAATTCACCTAGTTTCCTACAAATTTCTTAACTTCATTTTTCTTTATAGCTGAAAAGACTCTGTATATGTATAATATGTTCATTATGCATTCATCAGTCCATGGACATCTAGGTTGATTCATTTCCTAGCTATTTTGAATGCTACATTTTCCCCTGACATCATGAAGCTTCTTCTTGAGTCTCTAAGTCAAAAAAACCCTTTCCTCCCACAAGCTGTAATTGATCAGGTGCGTTGTGATAGCAATTAAAAATAACTGAAACACAAAACCGGTACTGAGAAGTGGGGTCATTGCTACTAGAAACCTGTCTGTTGCTTTTGGACTTTTGGAACTAGTTTACAGGAAGAATGTGGAAAGAATTGAAATCTTGGTTCTAAGAAATGGTTTGCAGTGCTGAAGGCAGTTTCATGGACCATTAGGTGAGAGTTGCAAGAACTAAATATAATAAGAACTATGGACTGTGGGGTTTGGCTTGTGAGGGTTTCAAGAGTGGGCAGCTCCAGGGGAATTTATGGAGAGGGTGATTCCAGTTGGAAAAAGCCACATGGAGTAGACATTTGTAGACACCAGTTGCAATGCAAAGTAGGGAGGAGCAGAGCTAAGTACTGTGCACTCAATACAACAATCTCATCTAAGTGATGAATCATAGTTATATAACAGGTGTTGGATTACAGTTATGTAATTTGCTCGGAAGGAAGTCAAGCCTATTAAAGGTATATTCCCTACATTCCACCCCCTAAGCTTGAGGGACACAGTAAGTATACACTCTTTTCACTCAGAAGCTGAGCCTTGTGGCCATAAAGCACAGCAACAATATAAAGAACAGTAATTGACTACTAAGATCCCTGCAATTACAGCCAAATTTATGAGGGTCCACCACCAGGTAGATTCCAATTAAGCTTACAAGAGGTAAGGGGGTCGTCAGTGAGTTTTTCAATTGAATTAACCTCAATATCCATTTTGTATAATGCCTATGCAATATTCTGTGCATAATATGAGATATTGATATATCACTCTATATGTAAGAGGGAATTGGTACTCCCTTGGGCAGTAGTAAGCCACCTAAGGCCATCCTATTCTCTAACACCATCTTCCTCACCTTGGTAGATTAATCTAACAGTAAATCAAGTACATGCTGAGAGGTATATGTAAATGGGTCACATGTTGGGCAAAGAATTCTACTTGTAATTCTTTGCCCCAGAAACAAAGAGAACCATCAAATAAAGCCACCAGGTGGCACAAACAACTCAGCTATGGCTTTGATGGTAGTGACATGTCACAGAATCCCAATTATGTGGTCATAATGACAGAGTTTTTAGGATTCAGACATTTATGGATGGACATCCCCAAGTATATCATCCTGTCCACTTAGTAGGGAGATAATGCTATCCAAATCTACTGTGTACCTAAATATAACCCGATGGAAGAAAGTTAGTGTGTTTAGTGCCTCTTAGTGGGAGGCTGTCTCACCATGTATTCTATTATATTGTAACATTACAGAACAAGGAGGGTATCTAACCTACCTCCCTATGAGAAATATCCTTCAATATACATTGGTACCATGTCTACTAACCATACATAAACACTTTCCATCCATCCCTACCCATTGTATACTGCATGTCCCAATAGAGGGGCATTATTGCAGTCATGTTCACATTGCTGGCAGAAAGCACCTGACCAAAAGCAATTCATGAGAGGAAAATCATTTTGGCTTACAGATTTAAGGGGACACTTTATGATGTCAACGGAGAATAGGGCATGAGCAGAGACTAGACATCACCTCCTAGCAAACTTCAAGTGGATAACAGCAGCAGGAGAGGGTGCCATAGACTGGCAAGAAAAAGCTGGTTACACACATAAGCCCTCGGCCAAGTTCCCAATTCCCAAATTGGCATCAGCTGGAGATGGAACATTCAGAACACATAGTTTATGGGGGACACCACAGGCCTCATGGTTCTTCCTAAGAAGTCTTCAATTGGCCTTCTCTGTTGTTCCCATCCGGAATTAGAACAATTCACATTCCATCGCTGCAAAGCAGTCCAGTTATCAGAAGTGGCTGGAGCTTGGTGACAATTAGTGCTTTTGCGGCATTGGGGCAACTCTGTAGAGATCCAGCATCAAGTTCCATTGTGGACCATTGTGAAGGTGTGAGCTCGAGAGACTAAAAAGTTAGCCTGAGCTAACCTGGTCTGAAAGAGGAAGTGGTTAAGGGTACACTGAAGGTAAATCTTTGCTGTCAGTCAACATACATGACTCCACTGTCCTGTGACAAAATGGTTGCAGGAGTAGCTGCTCTTACATGCAAATGGTACCATACTTCTCCCTGTATGGTGATAGTACATGGTGACAGGACAGGCATTGGCCAAGCACAAGCCACCACACTGTGTTTTAGAACAGCAGAACTGATCATTAGTAACTCTGCAATCACCACTACTGGCAATGTAATAATAGTGGGGCCAAAGGGTACTTTATGGTCTAGTCTAGCCTCTCATGGTTCCACTAAAACTGCCCTTGGTCCATATACTATGATCTGTAAGTGGCTTACCAGGACTCGGTGCCATGGGAGCTAATAATATTAGCTGTTTTGTCTACCAGCCTAGTCGCTTCCCTAATTGGTTTCAAAAAGACCTGAAAAGCACTAGCCAATAACATCCTATCCAAGGGACTCTTTTCAACTTTCCAGGGCTATTCATTTATTAGTTGTGCTGCTATAGGTAATATTTCCTGCCAACGTCACCATATGGGCACCAGAGTCATACTTTTGTTTTCAAGAGACCATTAAATCTTTGGATCATGACTGCCATATGGGTGGCCCCATTAGGGCACATGTAACGTCCATGCCATTTTTTGTCCCAGGATTGGGTGTCTTGCCCAACAAAGGCCTAGACTTGGTCACTGTAGATCTCCATAGGCACCCCCATAATTCACTTTTGATCTCCATAGGCACCCTGTAATTGGATTCCAGTTGTTGTAAGGCCCAGATGGTTTAAAGCATAGTCCATTTGTTGTATCTACTCTGTAAAGAGATACTTCAAACTAGTAGCACAGGGCAGGGGATTGGCATGGTTCCCCTGCTAGGCAGAGAGGGGTTGCAGAGCTTGTTTCACATAGCTAGAAATAGATTTTCCTGGATGGGGTCGCTATGCTCTGCACACCATGAACATTGTTGCACAGCTAATCTTGCATCCTCAGCTATAAAGTGTAGTCCCAAATGTTCTGAAACATGTTGCAGTCTGGAGTCCGGCATGACCACGCTTCTTATGTAGCCAGGGTCCTGTACTACCTATTGCCCGCACCTCTGCCAGAGTCTCTGCTACATCATTACCATGTCAGGTTTGTGCCCTGAAACATGATAAATGGGAGTTTGCTTCTGGGGACCAATATAATTCCTGCCACATATCTTTCTCCCACAAGGGTCGTCTACCTACCTCCCATTCCTGGGAGGCTGACTGACCATTTGGTTAGGCCCTGATATGCAGCCCAGCTATATGCACAAACCGCTGCTGGAGTCTCTCCAGACAGCTCATAACTCAGCCCATTGATTCCACCATCTTTGTCTATCTCTTACCAAATTCTATTTCATAATAAATAGTTTTTGTAGAAGTCTGAAGGGCAACTGCCCCCAAGTCAATGGGTTCCATTTACAAGAACCATTTTATATCATGCCTCCTGGGGAGGGGTCTCCAGACCACCCATGTATGGGCTTGAAATCTGTGATTCCTGATGAGGTATACTGGCCTGACCCTCAACCTTAGTTAACTAGTCTAAGCACTGCCTGTAACTCCTGACATAGCCCCCCCCAATATACCCTTCCAGGGTTACAAGAACATTCAGTTTAAAGGGGTTATATGGGTCTCCTATCATTAAGGTCTTTACCTGGAGCACCAGTTTTTTGGTTGTCTTAAAAACAGACCCTGTTTGGTGTCTAATCCCATTTCCCCTTCTTTGTCGTACCCATCTGAGCTAAATGGGGTATGAAGGTAACTCAGTACTCCAGGAAACCCAAAAAGGCCTGGAATTGATTCAGTTTCTAGCCTCAGATATGCCTGTACGTTGTCTATAACAGCCCCAGACAATGTCTTTGTCTTGCCCAACTAGATAACACCCAAGAATCTGACAGACAATCCAAGTCTTTGGATCTTGTTGGGGTTCACTACCCACCACCATTCTCCTAACAGGTTGAGTAGGCCAGTTGCACTGGTCTCTCAATCTGCAAGAGTCAGAAGCAAGCATTATGTCTTCAGTAAAATGATACACATGAACAGATGTCAGGTGTTTCCACCCAGCTAAGTCCTGAGCCACCAGGCCATGCCATGTTCTGAGGCTATGTAAATAGCCTTGGAAAAGGATGATAAACATCCATTATTGTCCCTCCCATGTAAAAGCAAATAGATCTTGGCCTCAGGGGCAGTGAAAATGGAAAAGAAGGCATTAGCTAAGTCTAGGACATAATGATAAGTTCCTAGTTTGTCTATGATGCTTGTGATGTTCAGGACTGTAGCATGCAGTGGCAGTGAAACGTTTTTCAGTTTTCAGTAGTCCAGAGTCATTCTTCAGGTAGTGTAAGGTTCATAAATATGCCATCCCAAGGAAGTGTATGGGCCATGGGCTAGCCTGATGTTACCTACTTCTTCCAATTTCAGAATAGTAGCCCCAAATTTGATGAAATTGATATTGCTTCACAGTCAGTATTTGGGAGGCCTGTAATAGTTGCACCAGGGCATGGTGTGGGTTTCACAGTCTGTACATAGACGCAAAAATACTCTCAAACCATGGTAACTTGCAAGCCTTGAAGGACATCCACATGCAGGATGTTTTCAGCTATGGGTTACACACACACACACACACACACACACACACACACACACACACGAGTATTCCTATCCCCAAAGTCATGAATCACTTTTGTTGGTCCATATTTCAGTGCCTTGAGGAATGTAGCTTCTAAATTTCCATTTTTCTTTCCCCTTTGTATGCCTAGAATTTTTATTGGCCACAATTCCTTGCTATGTAGCCTAACTTCAGGATCTCCCAGGCAGGCCAGTGTAACGGCAAGCACATAAATAGGTCAATCAGTGTAGGAAACTAGGGGAGACACAAGTGGCACAAATGTCCCAGAGGGCCTAGACACTAAAATCATATCCTCCATCCAAGTGGTAAACATTTCCTCATCTGGACTCCTCTATAATTCAGCCTAACTATCATCAGCATCATGTCCATCTTCCATATCACCTGTACCAAGTCCAGGTGGGTGGCCCATTTACTGACCTGCTCAGGTATGTTCCCAGCATCATTTATACCAGTTGTCAATTTGCCATCAGAGAGGTGGCTAGGGACTGGTTCACTGTATTTGGAGTTGTACATCCTGAAATCTTTGTATTAATGACTGGATGTTAGTAACTGTCCATCTTTGACATTTCTACAAGTATCAGCTGTGTATCATCAGCTCCATCATCCCATTAATGCAGGAACCAGGTGGCTATTACAGATGTCAGGCTTGGAGCTTTGGAACTTGATGTTTGCCCTATTTGTTTTAAACATGTATTGATTCAATATTTCTTTGCTATTCTCAGTGCCATCTTTCGCAGCATGAATGTTTAATCTGTGCCGTCATGGTTTTCTTGATTTTAAAGTCTAATAATTAAGAGATATATGGGGATGTTTGAACAGTATTGTAATTGAAAAAAAAATAAACTATGAATACATTTAAAGTTGGATGAAATGCATTTCATTTTACATAATGGATGGTAGGGAGTGTATGGGAAGCCAAGGCTTAATGTGGTGATATTGAACTACATACCCCCATCCATTGATTCATGTGTTCTGAATTACACAGCTGGTGGTAATTTGGAAGTTGGAGCCTTATGAAGGAGGTGTGTTGCTGGGACAGGCTTATGGGTGTTATAGTCAGCTTTCCCTTGCCAATGTTAGGCTTAGCCTCCTGCTGATGATTTCCAAGAAGTTATATCTGTACTTAAGTTTGTCTTGGTTGTTGCGGTCTGTGGATTACTTTGGGGGTCATTGTACACTAACACTCCGGTTCATCCACGGAGCTGGGTGGACAGTGTCTTGGGATAGCAGTAAGCTGATGGGTATAGCCACCTGGGAGACTGTGGCAGTGGACAGCTCTTATTTATTGTATAGATAAAAGTTGTTTATATAGAGGAAAAGGCAGAGGTGGGGGCATAGGCAGCAAGGGGATTGGTAGGGACAGGGTAGTCTGTGGACGTCTCATGAGTGGGTTGGCAGGAGCCAGTAACCTGTGGATGCCTACTTTACAATGATAAATTGAGGGGGCTTTCTATATGACTCTAGACATGTATAGGATGGCGATGGCTGCAGAAGAACTGTAAGTTTAGACTTTTATTGTCCGGATTTGTTATTACAGCTGGGGTGAGTTTAGGCCTTCAGTTGTCTATATCAGGGCATGCCCGAGGGTTGGAGTTTTAGGATTAAGAAGGAGACTTTGGGAAACACCTGCTGGTCTCAGATAAGCTCAGCTCAGATAAGCTTCAGCTTCAGAGATAATTGGGGTTTCAATCTGGTCTCTATTTCATTTAACCCTATATTGCCCATGCCTCTTAGCAGGGTCCCATAACTCCCCCTTTTGTTTTTATAATGCAGCAGTGGCATCATAATCCTCTGCTATTTTAGGCAAGGTTGGATACTGTACGAAGACTTGGTTGGTTTGGAACCAAGCAATATTGGTTATCTGTTGCTTGATAAACTGGATGATGTAGGGGCTACAACCAGCAGGGTCCCTAAGGAGAGGGCCAAGGAGTGGGAGGAGCCAGGAAGTCAAAGGGTTGGAGAATTAAGGGGTGGGGACATTGGGAACATATAAGACTCATTGACATAAAAATAACATTTTGTCCCTAAGTCCATGTCCCCCATGGTCAGCAGTGATGAGATCTAGTGTCTTCTGGTTCTGGAGCATGGTTTCAGCAAGAGGAGTCAATCTTCTCTGGAGGGACTCAAAGCTGCTGGTGGATGACATCTCTGAAGTCTCCTGGGAAGTGGTGGGTCTGGGTGAGGGTAGCTCCTGGAATTCCCGAGGCTCCAACAGGGAGAGTTCCATCACAGCACACCAACCAGGAGGGATGAAAGTTTTTTACTGTTGGCAAGGGCTGGGCTGGAAGGCCGCTTCATTTCCTGTATACAGATAGACCTATGGAACAATCATAGCTGGAGGGCAATAAGTAGGGGTGGAGGAATTCATACATGGGCTGGAATGTCCTCCACTCCATAGCAAGTCTGAAGGCCTGATGTGATACAGGTGGTCGCTGTAAGAGAAATGTTGGAGAGGCATCTGGCATCAGTGGGCCTGGAATTAAAGGGGAAGTCCATCCTTGTCTAAAGAGCAGCATATTGAAGAGCCTGGGTGGAGAACAGTTTGTTATGGGGACAAGGTGTTTAAGAGTTATGTTCATAGTAACAGCAGTCAGCAAGCGACTGGAAGGGGATTGTAAAAGAAGCAGTTTGAGGCATTAGGATGGATGATGGTAAAGGAGAGGAGGTCAGTGGAGATCAGCAGAAGCAGAGCCCCACTGAAAGGAGTATAATTTGACCTGTATGGATATAGCAGATGACATATATTAACAGCTATTAGAGAGAGATATACATGGCATTTAACTTTAATAACAGCATATGTGTCACCTTTAGCATCTGTGAGGAGGAACAAAACTGAAATTGGTAAGGCTGCTGAGTTAACTTCAAGGTGGCTAAACTTTTCCTGTTTAACAACTGAAGAATCTCAGAGAACCTGACTGAAAGAAGTCCTTGAAGATAAGACCGAGAGGATAATTTATGGTAGGGGACAACATTGTCCTAAGAAACAGGCAGGGCAAGCACAGCTGTAAGATAATGGATAAGCATGGCCTAAAAGTTACTTGGGCTTTGAAGAAGATATTTTATGTCTATAAGTCCTGCTTAATAGTACTTGTTTGATAAATTTCTTGATTAGAAATATTTTAGGGTTTTGGATATGAAACCTCACTTTTTCTTTGTTTTCCATTAGTCTCTTAAGCCCTGTTAATTGGGTGAGACAGTCACTGGTCAGCTCTTATGTGCACAAATATAGCTTGTTTTAATTTGGCTTAAATTTGAGCCTGTGGTCTTGGCATTTAATCTCTCACCATTAGGAGAGAGAATGATTTAGTACTTAAAACTGACTTGTTGTCCAGCTGGTGGACGGCTCCGTGTGTAGGTGCCAGCTGTGGTCTGTGGATTACTTTGGGGGCCATTGTACACTAACACTCTGGTTCATCCATGGAGCTGGGTGGACAGCATCTTGGGATAGCAGTAGGCCGACAGGCATAGCCACCCAGGAGAACGTGGCAGTGGATATCTCTCGTTTATTGTATAGATAAAAGTTGTTTATATAGAGGAAAAGGCAGAGAGGTAGGGACATAGGCAGTAAGGGGATTAAGAGGGGCAGGTAGTCTGTGGACATCTCATGAGTGGATTGGCAGGGATAAGTAACCTGTGGATGCCTAGTTTGCATAGATAAATTGAGGAGATTTTCTATGTGATTCTAGACATGATGGTGGCTGCAGAGGAACTGTAACCCTTAGATTTTTATTGTCCAGGATTGTCATTACAGCTGGGGTGAGTTTAGGACTTCAATTGTCTATCTTAGGGCCTGCCCGAAGGTTGGAGTTTTAGGATTAAGAAGGAGACTTTGGGAAACACCTGCTGGTCTCAGATAAGCTCAGCTCAGATAAGATTCAGCTTCAGAGATTATTGGGGTTTCAATCTGGTCTCTACTTTATTTAACCCTATATCATCCATGCCTCTTAGCAGGGTCCCACAGGCTGTGTGTGGTCTTTTGTGTTTCTATATAAATTATTGGCTTTTCTAGTTTTTAGAATACCAATGGACCTTTGATGGAACTTGCATTGAATCTGTTTTATTGTTACAAGCCATTTTCACAATAGTGATTCTGCCAATCCAGATCATGCAAGTTCTCTCAAAGATCTTATAACCTTTTATGTCTTTATCAGTGCTTTACAATTGTCTTTATAGAAGTCTTCATGTTCTTCTTGAGGTTTATTCCTAAGAATTTAATCTTTTTGGAAGCTACTATGAATGAGATATTTTTCCAAATTTATATCTTAACAAGTTAATGGTTAGAATATATGAAACATACTTACTTTAAGTATTGATTTTGTTTCCTTCAACTGTGATGAAAGTGTTTATTCAAGCTCAGCATATTCTGATAATTTGTAATGTCACCTAAGAATAGAATCATCATATTTATAAATAGGGATACATTAATTTCTTCCTTTTTAATTTTTATCCCTTTCACATCTTTCCCTTCTCTTCTTGCTTTGACTAAGACTTTGACAACTATATTCAATTAGAATGGAGATGGTCAACATCCTTGTATCATTACAGATTATTGAGGAAAGGCTTTAATATTTTTCCCATTCAGAATGTTGGCTATAGGTTTGTCTTATCTAGTCATTATTATTTTGAGATGTTTTGTCTACTCCTAATTTCTCCAGAATTTCCCTCATAAAAGCATGTTGAACTTTATCAAATTCATTTTATGCATACACATATATGATCATATGATTTTTATTCTTAAATTATTGATATGATTAATTATAGTTGTTGATTTGCATATTCAGTGCAAAACTTGCATCTCTAGAATGAAATTAACCTGGTCATTATGTATAGAAGTCTTAAAGTGTTTGTAGATTCTGTTTGCAAGTATGTTTTGAGAGTTATTGCATCTATGTTCATCAGAGAAATTGGTCTGTAGTTTTCATTTTTGTTGTATTTCTATTCAGCTTTGGTAATAGGATAATTTTGGCTTTACAGAATGAGTTTTGTAGTGTTTATTTTCTTTATATTTTTGGAACAATTTGAGAAGTGATGGTATTAGAGCTTCCTTAAGTTTGATAGAATTCAGCATTGAGTTCATCTGGGTATGCACTTTTCTTTGCAGGGAGATTTCTAATTACTGCTTCAATCTCATTGCTCCTTAAATGTTCCTGTTTTAATTTTCCTCAAGGCCTTCAATATTTTTAAATGTAAGACTTCAAAATGTTTCTTAATGATCTTGTCGATTTCATTAGGATCCCATTTCTTATAAATTGATTTATTTGGGTCATATCTCTCTTAATTATTTCTTGGATTTTACTTGGCTTGGAGTCAGCATCTTATTTTCTAGTATCTTAAATCACATCATTTGAGCACTTATTTGATATCTCTCAGATTTTAATGCACACTTATGGCAATAAACTTTTCTTTTAACTACCTTGATTATATCACAGAGGACCTGGTAGGTTGTGTTATTTTTATTACTTCCTAGAGAATTTTAAATTTCTTCCCTGATTTTTTTTCATTTAAAGTGTACAATTTGGTCAGCATGTAATTGTATAGTTGCTGACATTTCTCTTGTTGATTTCTAGTTTGATTCTACTATGTGCTGATAGAATATAAGGACTTATCCCAATCTCCTTTTTCTGCTTTGTCTTCCATGTCTGAAGTTTTATCTTCCAGGTTATTTACTCTGGTTATGAGGGATTCTAGGGATGTTTTAAATATCACCATTTGATTTTGGTTTTCCAATAGAGCTTTCTGCATGTTCTCCATCTCTTTGTTGAGTTATATTTTCATTTCAAAGGTTGTTTTACTTAATGCTTCCTTGTACTCATTCTTATATTTGATTATATCTTCGTTTAGTTTAGCCAGCTGATTATTGAGCTTCTCTGATTGTTGGTTTGCCTTTATCTCATGTATTTTTCTACCTAAGTCCATCTTTTTTTTTTTAATCCTCCACTGTATTGATCCTTGTGGCAAAGCTTGTGAACTGATTCTGTACATTTTCACACATGTTATCAATTTTTGCTTCCATTTCCATTAATAATCTGGATATAGAATCCATGCAGAGATGTCCTGAACATGTTGTCATCTCCTTCTGGGCTTGCATCAGTACTCGTTCTTAGGTATTTTTGTTGTGGACTTCCATAGTGGGGCTAGGCCAAACTTGGTGTGGGCCTCTCGGCCTGTCTATTCTTCTTGTGCTGTGATCTGCCCATGTTCAGGTGAGAGATTCGTTTTACCCAGGCCCTCAGCAGAAGCAGGGACCTCACGTGAGATTTCAGGATGACTGGTGAGGTTTTTACACGTGCTCGGTTCCTCTGGTGTTAGGATCCGTGGGGGTGTTCAAACATTCAGCAGCAGAAGCAAGTTGGGGGCTGGACCTTGTTTGGGATCCGGGGTCAGTGGGCAGGGTCCTGAGGTGCACAGGCTGGTGGAGAGCCAAGGCACAGCTCCCTCAACTAGCCTTGCTAGGTTTGGGGGCCTAATACTCAAAGGCAGTGGGAGGTTAGGCACAGGTCCAAAACCTTGTGTCACCTGGGGTCAAGGTGTTAGTGGCCAAGGAATTATCTTAGTTACTTTTTTCTTGTTAAAGTATGATGAGGTCAGTTTTGGAGAAGCTCCCATATAGATCTGAAAAGAATGACCATTCCCTATTTCTTGGATAGAAGGTTCAGCATATTCCTGTTAAACTCAGCTTGTCTGTGGTATAATTAAGCTCTGATGTATTTTTATTGACTTTTGATTTGGAGGGCATTTCTAAATATGTGAATAGGGTATTAAAGTCTCATACTATTACTCTCTGGACCTATGTGACTTTCTGTCTTTCAGAATCTGTTTATAAAATTGGGAGCCCCAATATTTGGTGTACAAATGTTTATAATTGTATTTATTATATTTTAATATTATAATTATTATGATACAATTATTGATGAATTATTCCATTTCTTAATATGTAGTGCCTCTCTTTGTCTCTTTTGATTATCTACAGTTTGATATAGTGGCACTTTGTCAGATATAAGAATAGTTATACCCACTTGTTTACAGTTTGTTTTCCCAGTGTGTTGATTCCATCCTTTGATGCTCAAGTGTCGATGATGTCTTTGCTAGCTAGGCATGCTTCTGGGAAACAACAGGCAAGTTTTTAAATCCAGTTTGTTATTCTGCATATTTGTATTATTGAGGCCATTTATATTTAAAATTATTCTTTGAGTGTCTTTCCTATTTTGTTGGTAAAGTTCTGTTTTGTTGAGTTACTGGTATTGCTTTTCACCATGTTGTTTTTTCAGGTTTGTTGGCTTGTTGGATTGTACCTAGTTGATTCATTTCCTGTTCTTCATTATACCTCTGTTCTTTACTTGGTGGGTATTCTTGTGTTTTCATGAATGAGACATTTTCATTCTTCTACATACTGTATTTCTTTAATAATTTTCTGTAGTGTTGGTTTGGTTTCATGAATTGCTTTCATTTGTGATTATGCTTGAATATGATTCTTTAGTTATCAATTTTAAAAGGTAAGAGTGCTTGATATAACACTGTTGTAAGTTGTTTACTATGCTTGAACTGTATCTTTTTATGCTTTTTTTTCGCTTTTAGAGTTGCTGATGAAAGATCAGAAGTTATTCTTATGTTCTTTTCTTCTTATGTGAGTTGGCACTTTTCACTTACAATTTCTGTGTCTTTACTTTGTAATTTTAACATCTTGTCTAGGATGTGATGTGAAAAGTTTCCTCTCTGGTCATGTGTGTTTGGGGTTCTAAATGTTCCTCATGTTTATATATCAGGATCTCTGTGAGGGTTAAATTTTGTTGTCAACTTGACCTGTTTAGTAATTCACAGTAATTTTGGGTGGGACTGTGAGGTTGCTTACAGGAAGGATTACCTAAGAGAGGAAGTTCTTCCTCTAGAGTGAGTCCTTCCTCCTGAGTGGGCGGTCCTCTCAGTAGGAGGCAGGATGAAAGGAAGCTCAAGGAAAAGGAAATCTCTCTCTTCACCCCCCCCATTTGTTTGCCGATGTGTGTGTGTGTGTGTGTGTGTGTGTGTGTGTGTGTGTGTGTGTGGTGTGATGTCTTCTTTCTTGCTTGTATCTATGAAAGGAAGCCAGCCACATTCACTATCATGGAACTTCCCCTGGATCTTTAATAAATTCCTTCTTCCCATAACTGTGTCTGGTTTCGATGTTAGTCCCAGCAGAGTATGGTTGACCACAACTGTTTTGGTACCAGGAGTGGGGTAATATTGCTGAGAAGAATCTGACTGTATGGATTTTGATCTTCTGGAACTTATGTGCTTCAGGAATAGATATTGGTTTACTACTTGCAACTAAAGACACCTTCCAGAGCAGTAAGCCAAATTTTATAGTTTATTCTGGTGAGAATTTGAAAATGCTAAATTAAGTGAAAAATGCAGTTGGAGGCTTGGCTTATGAACTTTTTTAAGGGGATGGAGAGATGACATAGAACATTATTGAATCTGCATTACTGGAATAAGGGCTGGATGTGTTCTACTGCCCATGCCCAGAGACATTGATCAAGGTTAAATTTAAGTAATGGACTGATGTGCTTGGCTATCAATAAATGTGAGAATATTAAGATTTAAAGTTGGAAAAACTCAAAATAAGTTTAAAACTTATTGGCACTGAGGCTGATTGTTAAACGTACATGATTCAAGATGGACTAACTACTTTACATTGAAACAATGGAGAGATGCCTAAAGTGTTTTCACCCAGGGAGGACTAATGATATACTACAAACTCTTTTGAAAGGAGAGATCTGAAAGGAAAAAACCTGCATTTGAAGGTCACAATTTATTTCATCTCAGAATTAACAACATGGCTGTGTCTTGTATGTCCTGTTTGTTTTTGGTCACTTGAAAAATGTATGTGTGGAGTGGGTCATGAAATGCACACAGTTCCAGGAGCCACTACTGTGATGCTATATATGGAACAGAGCATGAAGTCCCTGGTTGGCCAGTGAAGCCATTGGAAGATGGATCATGATTTGTAATGAAGACTCTAAGATGTTTTGTATATACCAGGACTATGCAATGGCTACTAGGGATGGATGTTTTCTTTAGCTACTCAGAAAAACTGGAGGGGTGGAATTGGAAAATCTGGAGAATGTCAGTCCCTGATTGTGATATTGGACTTGAACTGCAGATGCTTGATGTTTGCCTAATGGTTGTTGGGTTTGCATTGGTCCAGTCTCTCCTTGTTATATGCCTCATAGCAGTTGGAAATGTTTACTCTTTGTCATTATATGTTCAAAGTATGCAATTTGTTTTGATTTTACAGAAGCCACAGTTAAGGGACGGACCTTGCCTATTGTTGGGGGAAGAGTATGCATTTCTGGTTGTATGTGGGATAGTTATATTAAGTGGAATGATGATCTTGTTACTGTATTCAGTTGGAAATTTAGTAAGATGTAAGGAGATATGGTTTGATGTCAAGTTGACAAGGGGTGTATTGTGATGGTTAAATTTTGTTGTCAATATGACCTGTTTAGTAATCCACAGTAATTTGTGGGTGGATGTCTGAGGTTGCTTACAGGAAGGATTAACTAAAGGAGGAGGTCCCTTCTCCAGAGTAAGCCCTTCCTCCAGAGTGTGTGGCTCTCTCAGTAGGGGGCAAGATGAAAGAAAGCTCAAGAGGAAGGAATCTCTTTCTTCCTTCCCTCTGCCTGTTTGCTGGTGTGTGTGTGTGTGTGTGTGTGTGTGTGTGTGTGTGTGTGTGTGTGTGTGTAATTGGTGATGGCTTCTCTCTCAGCTTTGACCTGTGAAAGGGAGCCAGCTTCTTTAGCCATTATAGAACTTCCCCTGGAACTGAAACTTCAATAAATCCCTTCCTCCCATAATTGTGCATGGTTTAGAGGTTGATCCCAGTGGCATGTGGCTGACTAGGACAATGCCCTTTTGGTTTGGGAAATTTATGCTATTAATTCATTAAATAGTCCTTCAATTCTTCTAAATGTTTCTTCTTCTATCCTGTAAATTTTAAAGCATGGTCTCTTGAATGTATCCTCGACTTCTTGTAAATATTGCTTTCTTTCCTTGTTTTTAATTTCTTTATGTATGTCTGTCTCAATCACTGCCTCCACCTTGTCCTCCATCTCTGATATTCTATATTCTGAATGGTCTTTTGGTGATGCTCGCTACTGTAATTTTATTTCAGTGACTGTTTCTTTCATGTCCAGAATTTCTGTTTAGATTTTTTTAGTGCTTTGATTTCCTTGCTGAATTTATCTTCCATCCTCTGAGCTTCCTCCTCCAAATTGTTTCTAATTCTATTTACTTAAGAGACTGACTTATAATGTATTCCCTCAGTTTATTCATCTGTTTGTTTGATCCTTCTATAAAGTCATTGATCCTTTTTAGACATATAATTTTGAGTTCCTTTTCTGACACTTCCCCTATCTTGGTGATTTGGGCTTTCATTACAGGAAAGTTTACAGGTTGAAAATGGGTAGTAGTAGGTTCATTTTTCATTATCTTTGTGCTTCATTGTTATACTTTTTATATATGATCCAGGTTTAATTGTCTTCCTTTTCTAATACTAGTTGTTTTTTCTATAGAATCTCTTCCAAGTCACTTCATTAGTGACTACATGAGTAGTAACATGATGAGTAACAGTAGTACTCACCTCTTATTTACCAGCTAATATGGTTATGTCTACCTTTAGGTGCCCTTTTGTATAACATCTGTGACCCTGGGTGAAGCTTACTGTCAGAAACCTAATGATGGTTTTCTTTAGCACTAGGTCTGTCTTTTGCAAACTTGGTGGGGGGGTAGTTGGTACTGGTTTCTGCCTTGCACTGGCTACTCTGTCTAGAGGTCTCCCACTCAGGCAGGATAGTCAGGGAAGTGCTGGGACCTGCCTTCTGCTGGTTGCACTGGCTGGATATCTACTGTGAAAGTCAGTTGGGGGAATTGGTTCCAGGCCCTGCTTTATGCTGGGTCAACTGGGTAGAATAGTGTCAGAGACTGCCTTCTGCCAGTCACACTGGCTAAACCTTTTCTAAACTGCACTTTTTAAAATACTTTCTAAAATAAAGACTTAACACGCTGCACCTAGATTATGTTTTTCATGTATAACAGGGTCTTAAAGGCTGTTTTTACTAAAAGTACTGACTCTGCTCATGGGAACACAGCTCATTCCTTAATGAGCTATCTTAAACTCTGGGTCAAATTCCAGCTCAACACTACAAGAGAGACATTTCAACATTTAAAGAATATCTTCCTAAAGACTGGTAATACAAGTTTGATTAGTCCTAGATTTATCTAACTTCTCTTCTGCTCCTTCACAATTTACGACACCAAGATAAGAATAATGAAGATAATGTTCAAGATCATTCTTGATGGGAACTGACATTGGACCCATTTTCATGTGGGAACACTCATAACTGGAAATGTCTCTCCCCAATACCCAATAATGACTGCCCAGAATGTAGTTGTGCCTCACTTATCTAGATCTAAAATATCAAATAGAGTACAACAATCACTTTTACCACACAAACATATTACTCTCAGACTGGAAAAATGGTCCAGTCAATAAAGTGTTGTGGTGTAAGCATTAAGACTTAAGTTCAGATCCCCAGACACTCATATAAAGGTGGTTATGATCCATGCATCTGTAATCACAGTGATGGGATGTGAAGATAGGGGAATGAGCTTGCTGGCTGGATGGCTACTGTAGCCAAATTATTCAACATCAAGTTCAGTGAGGAAACTATAACTAAAAAACTGAGGTGTAGAGTAATTAAAGAAGACACCAGACATCAACGTACATACACATACACACATGTGCTCACACACATATGCTCACACATTACAAGCATGCATACATAAATGCACATACACCACACAGATACACACAAACAATAAGTAAAATATTACTTTGACATGTGAATCTTGCACATAGAAAAGCATATAATCATTCTAACTTTTACTTAAGTCACTATAGCTTTCCATCCACATTATTCATATTGTAAATTACTATATCATAACGAATCAGTCACAAATGCCATGACTAGTGGCAGATTTTCATAAGGAAATTAAGTAGGACCAAAATAATTCTGTAACAGTGATAAAATTCAGGTAGTTCAAAGTTTAAACACTGATTTTTAAAGTTTATCATTTGATGAACAAAACTAATTAAAAATACTATAAAGATAAGAGTTATCTGTATTGTTAATAAAATATACGTACGCAATTTCTAAAAGGTGATGTAAGAATCATTTTTTTTTTAGCTTTTGTGATTAGATGATTAATTTGACCTCAGATACAACATGCAGCACAGGGAATATGCTTTTTGTTCTTTTTTGTTCTTTTTGTTCTTGCTGGTTTTTGAAATTCAAGGTAGTAATAGACTATTTCTTTAGTGAACATTACTAAAAATCATAGGGAAGCTTAAAAAGAATAATATTCAGGGACTGGAGAAATAGCTCAACAGTTAAAAATAATATTAAAGTGGAAGACAAATAAAGAGATCATTGTAGAAAATTTTAAATAATTTTCAGCTGATTAGATCTTCCTTTACTTCTCTTACATTTTTGAAAGAAAAACTTCAAAAACCCAATTAACCTACAGAAAAAAATCAAAATTCTCTAATCATATAAATAATTCATTAGAACCAACTGCAGAGATTGAAAGTCTGATTTAAATAAGTTTTTATTCTTTAAGAAAATATACCATAATATTAAAAAAGAAGTTACAGCTTTTTAAATCATTGTAAAGCTTTTGTGAAAGTGAACATGAGAAAAGAGACATGATTTATCAGATATTTAATAACAGCCTTAAAACTATAACTGGCTACCATTTAGAAAACCTTCATTACTTACATGTTCCTTAGCTTGAGAACTGCGCCTCTCATCCAGTGCTTCAGTCCTTGAAGTATTCCTACCTATATGGGTTTGCACTTTTTGTGTGAAAACTTACCAATTGGAGAGATACTTCTCAAAGAAATCCATTCTAGATGATAGATAGATAGATAGATAGATAGATAGATAGATAGATAGATAGATAGATAATAGATAGATAGATGATAGATAGATGAGAGATAATTCCTTAAATTTGTTCCTTGAGTAGAGCCAAAACCTACTTTTTAATTTTCATCAACTGATTTTAGTCAAATGAAAATAAACATTTTCCTTTAAGGTCTTTGACACATTTGAAGTCAATTTTCATATTCATCCAAGTCCAAATCTCGATCTTCTTTACCAAGTTAAGCAAATTCAAGGTAGCCTTCCACCCTAGTTCTTTTTTAGTTTATTTTTGTTTGTTTGATTTTTTTGGAATAATTGTTCCTGAATAGTCATTTTTTTCTTTATTGTTCATAATGAGTTACATTGTTTAGTGGGCCAACCATGAGTTGTTATCCCCAATTCCCCGTTGCCCCCTTTCCCCCTCCCCAGTCAGCTGGATATCCTCCTCCGTGGGCCTTCTGTATCAGTCTTTGTAGTAGGGGACCATGGATAGCTCATTCTTCAGCCGGGCTCTCATGTCCCAAGTGTGTAGTTACTGAGGGTTGCCAAGTCTCTGCTATTCTCCCCCACCACGGCTCTCATAATCTTTCCGCCCCCTCTTCCGCTCAGTTCCCTGAGTCGTGGTGGGCGAATATTGAGGCTGCTATGGTGTTGTGAGCTTAGGGGTTTTTGTGTCGAGATTTGTTGGTTTCTGTCACACTGGCTTATCTTTTGTTGATTGAATAAGATTGTGTTTGTATTTTTCAGAATACAGCGAGGGAGCTGTGGCCCATATAACCCTACCAACCGACTGTAGGCAGAAAGCTGAGATCCTGAATAGTCATTTTAAAATCTGGGACCCAATACTATAGAACATAGGTCTGGCCAGAATAAATAGTTTGACTTCATCATATTTCTTATTCTGCACATTATAATTAACTTACCTTAGTTTAAGTTCATATATACTTTTATCATGGCAACTTCATTATACTGGTAAATCACGATGACTGTGGGACCAAATACAATACCACATCCTCTCTCCCTCATTCTGTAAAATTATTTTGTAGACATAAGATTAAGACTGAATAACTCAATTTTCATTTGATTAAATTTATTTCACGAACAGCATTTTAAAATTATTTAACATCTAGATTATCACATATGAGACTCATTTTGGCTATACTGTTTATGCTTATTGTTTATTATTATTATTCAAGTTATCATTAATATAGTTCAAAAATTATCAATAATATAGTTAAATGAAGACAGATAAAGCTATACAGCATTGTTTTATGCTCATGTCATATTTTGTATTATTATAGTCACATCATACCATATAAAATACTCTCTAGCATAGGATATTTAATTCTGAAATTATACAACTAAGATACCAGCCAACCTACCCTGCTTTCAATATTATCCTCAAAAGTATACCTTCTTAGCAGTTTATGAAGTTTATTCTCTGAGAATTCCTTGATTCTAGTTACCAGGGTGACTAAAGAATACGGCAATGTTTCTACTCTGTTGGTAGCAAAAGTCTAGTGGGAGGAAAGACAATGAATAAATATATAAACTGGTAAAAAGCAGAACAATTCTACAAGTGATTCGGGGATATGAATTAAAATGTGTCACTAAAATAGTTCATCACAGGGTGGCTATGTGAGGTCAAAATGTTAGAGGAAACTTTTAGGTAGATTTTAAGCTGAACTTTAATGATTAAGATCTGAAAATATATATATACTAAGTGAAGGAATCTAGGCTCAGAAAGAAAATGCCACATGTCCTCTTTCATATGAAGATTCTTGCTTTGAATTTTTAGATATGTATGTAAGCTAGAGTAAGTCAGTTGTGGCAAGAATTTAGAAAGTGCAATGGTTGGTGGGTAGGGAGGCTTAAATCTCTATAATAGTAGAGTATAAAGTAACAGACTACATGGAAAGATTTATGGGGGTAGGGATAGGAGGATTGAGGGAAGAAGGGAATGGAGGAGTTTTAACCCAAACTAAAGATTACGAAAACACCATATGGAGGCTTAAATCATTAGTTAAAAATGTAATTTAAAAATACGTTTAGAGCCAAAAGAAGGGTTGGAGTGCTTACAACACAAACTTCCAGACACAAACGGTCTTTCACCGTTTGAGCCATTTCTTCAGCCCATCAGGCTCTTAGATTCTTCCCACTCCCTCCTGCAGTGTTCTCTGAACCTTAGGCAGTGTGACATAGATGTTTCATTCAGCACTAAGAACTTAGCAGTCACTTACTCAGCACTTTGACAAGTTTCGTATCTTCCCAGTAGTCACTGCCAAATGCAGAAAGAAGCTTCTCTGAACAAAGCTGAGATCCGCACTAATCTATGAGCAAAAACATAACATTTTTAGAGGAAAATTTGATGGACATTTAGCCAAAAAATATGATACTAGTAGCTTCCCTTCTAGGGCCTATGACCCTTCAAGCCACAGGATCTTTACTAAGTTTTTAGTACCAGGAAGGAATGCCCTCCCATGGATTGGACCACTGATCCAGAGAGCATTTTGTTACCACTGTTACAGTCATGCCAGTATTGCACCAGTGGGCGCAACTTGTCTGTCTGTTCAGTTTTATAGCTCCCAGGGTCCATTGCTGTTTAAAACTGCTGATGACTTTTCTACTCCAGAAGCCCACATAGCACCTTCAAGCACTATGACTGTTAACCAGAAGGATGGAGGCTTCCAACTTAGTTCCCACTTGGTTGATTACTCAGTATCCATCAACTGAAACAAGTGGTATTTTCAGTAGTAGGGTCTTACCATCTAGTTATGGTAGGCAACCAAGAGAATGAGTGTTGTAGTTACCTTTTCATTGCTAGGATAAAACACCCAACCAAAAGCAGCTGATGGGAGGAAAGGATTTATTTTGGCTTACATTGTTAAGGGGAAGCTTCATGATGGTAGGAGGATACATGGACGTCATCCAAGGCTGGACATCATCCAAGGCTGGGCATCATTTTGCCACAACAGATGAAAACATCAGCAAGAGTGGGCTGATCCCTGGAACATGGTGCTGGCTATAACATCCCTAAGCCCCCCTCTCTCGTAAAGCTTCCAACAAGGCTCAACTTCCCAAATAACAACCACCTTGGGTGCCAAGCATTGAAAGCACATGAGCTTGTGGGAGAAATCTGGTTCAGAACACCACAGTGGTTTGTAGTTTTGTTTTGGAAGCCTCAGGGTCATTCCTAAGGAAGAACAACTAACAGTGAGGTATCTCACCCTGGGTATGGGGATTTTTCTCTAACAATGTATTGCTCTGGGAGCAGCCACAGATAGGAGTCAGCTGTTGTCACAAGATGTTTATCTATCAGACCTGGAAAGGTACCTGGTGACTGAAGGAAAGGACTCAAAGACAACAGATTCAAAACAGAAGCCATGATGGCAAGTTCTTATCCTGACACAATGGACATTTGCAGGCCCCAGAAGTCGCTGGTTTTTTGGCAGAACTAGCCTCTGGATATTTACTATAATATTAATTTGTATTTGAATGTAGAACATCTAAAGATACCTTTATTGGACTTCTGGATTTTTTTTTAATTTTAGAATTCTATTCCATGAATATTTTTGGCTTTTCATTTAATTTTGCTTTTAATGTCTTATAAATAGAACATTAACATTTCTTCACTATTTCTACTTTACCATATACAATTGTCAATCATTATGTATTATGCACTACTTTTTGTATTTCTTTCATGTCTATGCTTAGACTGACTTTAGGTTACATATATCCCATTTTCTTACAATTCTTTATTGGCTATACATAAAAATGACCCGTTACCAATTTAGTGGATGGAAATCTTTTTCAGAAGTGGATATAAAAAGCAAAATGATTTTGAAACCATTTCATGGTAATTGACTAACCTTATCAAGTTGACTCGTTTTAAAGGTTATTCCACAGCATTTTTTCCCAGGTGGTAACTAATCTGCACACTCGTTTAACCTGATTATTTATTCTTTACTGGTGAGCTGTCTCGTCGCCCTGACCTCACTCATGGTGTACCTGGCTCGTGCTGACACACCTGTCACCAGTCATTGGTGTACCTGGCTCATGCTGACACACCTGTCATCGGTGTACCTGGCTCGTGCTGACACACCGGTCATGGGTGTACCTGGCTCGTGCAGACACACCTGTCATCGGTGTACCAGGCTCGTGCTTTCACACCATCACCCAGAAGTGCGCGCGCGGCCTGGGGGCGGGGCCGCCACTCGGCGCCCCACGGCCGCCATGCTGCGCGTGCTCATCGTAGGCGCCGGGCTCACCGGGAGCCTGTGCGCCGCGCTGCTGAGGAGGCAGACCGCCGCCGCCCCGCGCCTGGCTGTGTGGGACGTGGCTGCGGACGCAGGTGGGTCGTGGGAGCCGCGCACTGCGCACGCGCACAGCGGAGGACGGCGGAGGAAAGCCCAGCGCTCAGCCTGAACGCGTCGCCCGTGGCGGCGCGTGTGCAGTACGCGCGTCACGTGACGGGATCATGACAGCGAGGACCCGCGGCGACCGCACACCCTGCTGGGCCTCAGTGCGCATGCGTGATTTACGCCGGGCTGACTCGCTAGGCCTGAATGCGCATGCGTGAGTTTGGGCCCAGGCTGGGCCTGATTGCGCATGCGTGAGTTAGGCCCGGGTTGACCCGGAGCGGGGTCTGAGTACGAATGTGTGAGTTAGGCTTGGGCTGACCCTGAGCGGGGCCTGAGTGCGCATGCGTGAGTTAGGCTCGGGCGGGGCCTGAGTGCGCATGTGTGAGTTAGGCTCCGGCTGACCCGAGCGGGGCCTGAGAGCGCATGCTTGAGTTATGCTTCGGCTGACCCCGAGCTCCGGGGTGAGCTTCAGGGTCTGTGCTCCTTGTCCAGGCTCTGTCCGAGGCGCCCTGGCACGTCATCCACCATTTCCTTGTATCCCTGTTCACACCGTATGCATGACACCTGTGCGTCCCCCATGAGAAAGTCTCACTGTGTCCAAAACTCCCCCATGGCGGGATTACACGACACACATGCAGCTCGAGAAAGCCTCCGAGCAGGCGCTGACCTGTGCGCACCATCGGATTCCAGGAGGAAGGATGAGCACGGCCAGCAGCCCTCACCACCTTCGGTGCACCGCGGACCTGGGAGCTCAGTACATCACCTGCGCGCCTCACCTGGCCCCCAGTCACCGGATGTAAGTCACACCGGCGACACCATCGCTCCTAGTGGCTGAGTGCTGCAAAGAACATGCATCACTCGTTTCTAGAGCACTTCCACACTTTTCCTCCTGTAACAGTAAAATTATCAACAATTACATAAATACCTCGTAGGCTGATGTAAAGGTTGAATATGATCATATATATATATATATATATATATATATATATGGAAGAAATCAAGGGCTGAATAGATACTAGTTATTCTTCATGTTAAGCAAAAGGACAAATAGGTGTAATGGAATCAGTTTTCTAAGCAACTTTAAATTTGGTGCCTTTAACCCCAGCACGCGGAAGGCCGAGGTGGAAGGAACTGTGAGTTCAAGGCCAGACTGAGGCTAGAGTGAGACCCTACCTAGAAAAACAAAACAACAACAACAACAAAAATGGTGCATTAAAGACTTTTCTATGAATTGTCTTTGATTTTACCATTGATATATAGAGAATGAGATCTTGAATCCATAGATTCTTGAAATATCTCTATTCTTTGCCTGAATTACAAGTTTTATTTAACAAATATATTATTTCATTGATTATATGAAGACTTTCAGCATGGTTTGTGATTATCTAGAGTTCTTAGAAAAATATATAATATTGTTGAATGAATCATAGTATGTGTTCTATATATTGATTTATTTCAGTTTTTATGATGAGCTGTTGGCTTGTGGGATTTTGAAGCCTCTGGCTTCTCCTATTGAAGGAATGGAGACGAAAGAAGGAAGCTGTAACTTTGTAGCACCTCAAGGAGTGTCTTCAATTATTAAGCACTACTTGAAAGAATCAGGTGGGAATTGGATTTTCTCTGTCTTCTTTTAAAATCGCATTTTAAAATGAAACTTGTGCATATAGTTAGATGTTTTAAAAAGATGGACCCTTATTTCCCTCCTTAGAGCATCCTTCCTACAAAGTTGGTACTAACAAGTCACAGCATTTGCTCCCTGACAAATATCTATATGTCTATTGAGCGACATGGCTATTTCTCTTTACTGTTATTTTTATGTTTATGTTATGTTTATATATATTTTTTAAAAAAATCTTGCAGAGTGTTATATAAATTATTGTGTACCTTGTTTGTTTCATATCTTGGGCTTATTTTTTCATATCAACAAATTTAATATGCCATGCTTTCTTTAATGTCTACCCAATATAGTAATACACACAAATACATGCATACAAGCATATGTACATATATGTCTATGTATATAAATGTAAATATATTCACATACATATTCATATATTTATTAACTTTCTGATAGACATTTAATCTTTTAAGGATGTGAGGCTGTTTTGATTTTTCATATATAAACATTGTTCTATGTCTTACCTTAGCATACTTTTCTGAGCGCACCTATAGGGTCTTCCTAAAAGAACAACCGTGTCAATCATTGTTTCTTTAACTAGGTGCTGTGAAATACTATCACATCATATCATATCACATCAATATGAATGGAAATATCACCACACGTGTGGGCATGCTAGAAATTTTTAATTTTTGACAACATTATAGATTAAAATGAAATATATTTATAGTTTTAATTTCTATTTCCTAAACTGTGAGCAAATTTATGCATTTTTTTGCTTCTTAACCAGTTCTGTGTTTTTTTTTCTGAGAATATTTTATAGTATCTGACCATATTCTATTGAGATTTTTATTTTTTTATGTGCATGACTTTTAAATATTTTAAAAGTGGAATTTGGGGGCTGGAGAGATGGCTTAGTAGCTAAAGGAACTTGCTTGCAAAGCTTGATGGCCTGGGTTCAATTCTGCCCTATGCACATAAAGCTAGATGCTCAAAAGTGGTGGCATTTGTTTGCAGTTGCAGGAGGCCTTGTATGCCCATACTTACTCTCTCTTACTCTCTAAAAAGTAATAAAGTATTTTAAAAACTAAAAGTAGTACTTTTATAAAAAGGCAATAGAATTTATCTACTATAAGTGATTTTTTTATAATAGAATAAAATGTCTTGACAAACCATAATGCGTCTAATGACCCAATTCAAGGTTCATCGAGAAAAGATCTAGTCTGCAAATATGGTCTGTTTCAAAAGATATTTCAAGAATAATTACTAATTTGAGACCATCAAATATTTTTAAAGCCTCTAGAATTTCTGGGACTGGGCATGGGAGAGGATAATGAAATTAAATATACAACAGATGCACCTAATAAAGATAGTTGCAAGGGGGAAGAATGGGGCATCTCTAGGAAAAATTGCACCTAAGCAAGGAAGCTGTTTTTGAACAGGGTACCCCTTCTGTGGCCTTTTAACTTCAGGCCTTCTCCTTTCAAAAGAATTTGCAGTTTTTCAAACTAGATCTTTACATGTGTAGGCTTTTTTTTGCCTAAGGCATCTTATTGTCCCAGTGCAGAACAGTAGGTTTCTCTTTAATGTTCTAATTTCCTTGACATTGACAGCTGCTTCCTCAGCTGCAGTGGCCTTGTCTGGAGCTTTAAACTTGCTCACATTTCTTTTCTTGCTGAATTCACAGTTTTCCTATCTTTCTGCTCCACTTGTTACTCCCTTTCATTGTAGATATGAACAGAGCAGTCAACAAAGCACAAAAAATATGACACAAACTCAGTGTCATTTTGTCTTGAATTTTCCTCCTCCAAACAAATTACTCTAATGCTTTTAAAGTCAACTTTGTGCAAGTTCTCAAGACATGGGCAGATTATAGCCAATTTCTTTGCCACAATGTCATGAGCAGCCTCTAGTTCCTGATAGAATCCTTATTCACCTCTGAAACTTCATAAGCTGAGCCTCTATAGTCCTCTCTTCTCTCAGCATTCTGGTCTTCCAAATTCCTACCAGAATGTCTTCTTAAACTCTGCTTACAGCATTATAATGCTTTTGGGCCCAAAGATCCAAACTCGTCCAGGTTTCTCTTGCAAACTGTATATATTTATACATGAAAATTGTCAATAGAATGTCAAAAGAAAAAAAATAATGATATGAGGCTCTAAAATTAATTTTTAAAATGAAAGGGAAGGTGATATTTAAATGAAAAAAAGCAAATCTTAAATCATTTTTAAAAATGCTAAGAAGGAAATTTTAATAAGACTATTCAGTGTTTCTTATTAATGAAGGTAATTGAAGTCTCATACAAACATTTTTCCCAGTCCTTTAATATGGAATATTGATGCACTTAATAGGGGATATTACTCTTAAAGTGGAATAGAATTAATTGCTGCCACCTTTACTGAAATGTATACATACTTGCTTTACTAAGATTGAAGCCTTAAATTAGCTATGAATATTTCTAAATCCTGGAATTGAAATCTCCTTATCTTTCAAATAGGTATAATGTATATCTAGTACTTGGCATCTTGTAGATACTTAATGAAAGGTAGCTATTGTTACTGTTAGTGGTAGTACTACTTTTTCAAGAGGAGGCCTCAGGGCGCAGTGACAAGGAGAGGAATTACCACTGTGGTGGAAATAAAGAGATGTCTATAGAAGACAAGGCTAAGCATTGCATTCACCTGACTGGATCCAGTCTGTAACTTTTCATTCTTTCTCCTCCTCATGGAGAATCTGATAATGTGAACATGATTTTGCCTTTTGAGCAGGTGCAGAAGTCTACTTCAGACAGCGTGTGACCAAGATCAACTTGAGAAATGACAAGTGGGAAGTCTTCAAGGAAACAGGCTCTGCTGAACAGTTTGATATTGTTGTTCTCACCATGCCGGTTCCTCAGATTCTTGAGCTTCAGGGTGACATTGTGAACTGTGAGTGAGCCTTGCGATTTATCCACTCGGGTGATGGGAGTTCTTTGGGAGTTCTTTGAGAGGACATGAATTTGCTTTATACTCTGAAGGAAGGATATGTTACAATTTCTGTTGATATTACGTCTTAAAATCAGCTAGGTCCTGCTTCCTCATGTTAATCTAGGACATAGTGAAATTTATAGAATTTTTTTTAAACTAGTTAAAAATTGATCATTTTTTTTCCCTCTCTCTCGCCTTCAAAACTTCAGTGTTAGGCTGGAGAAATAGCTCAGTGGTAAAAGGCTCTTGTTTGCAAACACCTAGTGTTGATGATGGATGTGCAATGCTGTGGTCCAGAAGAAGAGCCATATTTTTGAGGTTGTCCTGAAGAAAGGTTTTAATGATGCCATTTCCTACCTGCATTGCTTTACTTATGTTTTTTTTTTTTTATTTTCTGGGGTACCATCCATACTTTTGCTCCTTTTTGAAAAATTAATTGCCCATTCTCATTGTGAAAGAAGCACTAGAAAAGAGATGGTACGGTACATGGGGCTGTCAGTGTTTCTCTTAGTTCTGATTTTTTTTATTGTCCATAATGAGTTACATTATTTGATGAGCAAACAATGAGTTGTTATCCCTATTCCCCAGTGCCCCTCTTCCCCATCCCCAATCAGCTGGATATCCTCCTCTGTGGGCAGTCCTTGGGGCAGGGGACCATGGATAGCCTAGGAGTCAGCCAAGTTCCTCCGGCCCTAGTGTGTTGTTACGGGGGGGGGGGGGCATGTCTCTGGATATTCTCCCCACCAAGGCTCTCACAATCTTTCCTCCCCCTCTTCCGCTCACTTCCCTGAGTTGTGGTGGGTGAGTATTAAGGCTGCTTTATTGTTAAGAACTTAGGGGTCTCTGTACTTCTGCTTTAGGTTGTGTCGAAAATCATTGGTATTGGTTTCTGTCTCACTGGCTTATCCTGTGTTGACTGATTGGCTGTGGCTCTGGGTCACTTACTCATGTCATCATTCTCTGCGGGGTTCCATAAGGATCCTCCACAGTATGTCTGGAATGGCTCATCTCTTGTCAGGATGTCAGCTATCGGCCTGCAGTTCGTTGGTAGGGTTGGATGAGCCACAGCTCTCGCTGCATTCTGAAAGATACAAACAAAATTGAGTAACGTGGCTGTACTCCTTCCTGCTGGATATAGCTCTATCTAGTTCTGATTCTTTTTAATGAACATAATTGATGTATTGATGAAGTCCTCCGTTTCCCATATAGACATTGTTTGCAAATTATGCTAAAAGGACCAAATTTATGTTAAAAGAACTAAAGTGGAAAAGACATTCCTTCAAATAAGGAAAGAAAAAGAAATTCTTGTTAAGATAACGTATTTTAAGGAATAATATGATAGGTTGTTGATAAATAGAATATCTTATTTAATAACTTTGATATCAGTCCTAATTTTCATATTCAAAGAAATCATTATTTCAAGTATACTGTTATTGAATAGTTTTAGAGAAGTTACTGGTTTTTTGAAAGCAAGTTTTTTTTTTGTCAACCTGAGAAATTTGATTTAGCTAGCTGAGAGCTCAAATTTTTATTTTATTTATCTGAGAAATGACAAGTGGGAAGGCTCATCTTGCCTCATGATGCCAGTTCTGGTGGTTCCTAGGAATGACTTGAAGTGTAACATTAAGGGAGGCAGAGGAAGGGGTTATACAAAGATTCAGTTGCCACCAAATAAAGATATAATGTGGGAAAAAGAGGATCAGGAATCAAGGATGGAATGAGTTTGTCATAAGTTCAGTTTCTTTTTCTTTTTTCCTTTTTTCATTGATTTCTTTATTCATTTGGTTTGGTTCTTTTGGCCTTTTCTGGTTGTTTGTTTGTTTGAGACAGGCCCTCTTGTAGCCCAGGCTGGCGTGGCACTTCTGTGTAGCCAAGCATGTCCTAGAATTCTTAATTCTCCTGCCTCCGTCTCTCAAGTGCTTTACTACTGTGTACCACTGCACCAAGCTAAGTAAAGTTTCTTTTTTTCATCTGAGTTTGACTTTGCTATGCGATACTACCTCAGTCATATTCCAATAGACAGATCCTAATGTATGAATCTTCTATTTAATAGGGTGGTATTTAATGAATTGCTCCTTTAAAATTGTATAAATCTGTATATTTTTGGCTGTTGAAATTGTTATGTATATGGTAATGACAGAGATTTAGTATCTAATATAATTAAATTTTGTGGTACCTTCAGTCGTCTCTGCTAATTCTAAAATATAGTTTTATTGTACTAAGTTATACAGTTTCCAGGTTTATTCATCAGACAGAACTGAACTGCGTATCCTTTGGTTAAATTTAGGTTTCCCTTTTCCAGCCTTTCTAGTAAGAACAAAGAAAAAGTATAGTTTTTCTTTAATTTATAAATCTTAGTAACCATCTCTGTATTAGAAATTAGTTAAGGCTTATCCTTCTCTCTGTTTTCTGGAGAACCTTAAATGCTTTCTCATTTGATTTTAGATGTAATCAGTAGCATTGAAAGACATCCAACAGGCAAATATTGCCATCTAGTGGTTTAACTATATGCTGCATTTCCCCTAGAATTTAAACTAGAATAAGCTTCATGTACCAATTTAGCTTCTGGCTCTCCCTTTTCTTCACTTCAAGCAAAGCTCCCCATAACAGTCCCACTCTATCCTCATTCTTTACAACCTCTGACCAATCACAATTTGGGTTTTAATGCTATACTGAAAGCCTGAATGCTTCATTGTTCAGTATCCTTTAAGAATGTTTTATTTTGCATGTTTTTGTATGTATGGAATGAATTCATGTGTATACATGTTTGTCTGTGTATGGGCACATATATTTATGTAGGTGCACATGTATTTGAATATGTGGAGGCCAAGGATTAATGTCAGGTGTTGTCTTCAATGGGTCTCTATTTATTGAGACAAGGTCTCTCACTGACCCCAAAGTTAACCAACTCAGGTGTTATAGCTATCTGTCATGTCTCCAGGATCCACCTGTCTCTGCCTCCTGAAAGTTAGGAAGATAGGTACACAATGCCACTCCCGGCATTTACAAATGTGGATCCAAATTCAGGTCCTCATATTTGCACAACAGACACTTTATGAACTGAGCCATCTCCCCAGTCGCCTATATTATTTTTAATTTTGTAGTTAATATAGTTTTTTGTTGTTGTTGTTTTGAGGTAGGGTCTTGGTTTGGTCCAGGCTGACTGGAATTCACTATGTAGTCTCAGGGTGGCCTTGAACTCACGGCAATCCTCCTACCTCTGCCTCCCGAGTGCTGGGATTAAAGGCGTGCGTCACCATGCCCGGCTAATGTAATTTATCGATGAAAACATGAAAGTGGAAATATCATGAAATATGCTCGAGTTCAGCCTCCATAAATATCAAACCATAGGGCCTTACCTATGGTAGGAAAGTCCTGAGCCACATTTCAGGTTCCATTTAGTAGCTTACATTAGTGGTATGCAATAATGGATTTCATTTTGCCATTGTATATATGTTTGTCATGTGCGTTCAGCTCTCCATTCCACTGGTCCTGTTTCTCTTCCCTAATGGCACCCGTCTAGTTTCAGGTCTTAGTTTTTTGGAGAAACAATATATTTTTTTCTTGAGTGGCTGTTTTTGCTTAGCATGATGTCTAGTTTTATCAATACTCCTGAAAATGGGATAATTTTAATCTTCTTACAGCTAGATAAATCTCCATGCATAAGTATACCACAATTTTGTTACCAACTCCTCTGTAGTGGGAACCTAGACTGAGTCTATGATCTGACTTTTGTGAATTTAATAAGCATGGCTGTGTGGGTATCGCTGTTGAACACTGACTGATCTTCCAGGTAGCTAACCAGGAGAATACAATGGCATCCTGTAATAGTTCTGTTTCTGTCTTTTGATGAACTTCCATGTTGGTTTCCATAGTAGTTGAACTACTTTCTATTTCAACCATCTGTGAATAAGGATTTCCATACACACATACTCCCCGGCACAATCACCGCATTTGTTGCTTGTCATTTTGATAGTTGCCATTCTAACTGGGGTAAGGTGGAATTGCATGGTAATTATTTTTATTTATCTAATGGCTAAACAAATTGAACAATTTTTGTATATTTACTGTCCTTTGTACTTCTTTTCAGAACTTTCTATTCAGTTCATTTCCCCATTTATTAATTAGGTTATTTGTTGTTTTAATAGTTAATTATTTAGTGCTTTATGCAGTCTGTATAAATAACTGACAAGGATTTTCCTCTAGTCTTTAAGCTGTCTCTTCGCTTTAGTAATTGTTTCCTTTGCTGCATAGAATGCAATACCAATTGTTAATCCTTATATTCTGGGATACTTAAGTCCTGCTCAGAAGTCTTTACCAATGCCTTGAAGTGTTTCCCTGTGAATTTTCTCTGCAGGTCAAACACTCATACCTTACATTAAGATCTTTGATCCATTTTGAATTGATTTTCAAAGTACAAAGTGATAGATAAGAATCTAGTTTTTTTAAATATTTTATTTATTCATTTTCAAGCAGAGAGATACAGAGAGAAAGAGAGAGAGAGAGAGAGAGAGAGAGAGAGAGAGAGAGAGAGAGAGAGAGAGAGAGAGAGAGAGAGAGAGAACCAGGGCCACCACTTTGTGGGTCTGGCTTATGTGGGTCCTGGGGAATTGAACCCAGGGCCTTAGGCACTGGAGGCAAGTGCCTTAACCTCTGAGCCATCTCTACAGCCCAGAATCTAGTTTTTATATTCTATTATTTTCTTTTCTTGCCTCAGACAGCCTTGCTTCTATTTTATGTCACATTTTATATATATATGTATATATATGTATATGTAATATTTATATAAAATGTAGGATCCACCAATGAGAAAAAACATGGAAAATTTGTCATTCAGAGTTTTTCTTATTTTAATATCAACATAATACTTACTTTATCAAATGAGTTTGATAGTATCCCTTCCCTTTCTATTTTGTGGAATAGTTTGAGGAGCATTGGTATTAGTTATTTGAATATCTGGGAGAATTTATCAGCAAATTTATTTATGTCTGGCAGAATTTATCAATGAATTTATCTGGGCTTGGGCTTTATTTAGTTGGGAGATTTACATTAGTTGCCTCTGTGAGTGGCAGATTGTTAATTATAAGGAGGTGGATTTACCTATTACTGACTTTGCTTGTTCAGAGGTGGTCTATGTGTAAACAGTCTGTAGTGTGCTTTATTGGCCCACTGGGTGGTGGCCAGTTTTATATGAACCTTTCTGTTGTTATGAACTACCTCATTTCTTAGCTTGGACAACACTAAGTAGCAGAACTTTCCCCTAGGTCTTGTGGTTTCTGCAGTTCAGCAAATACCTAGCCAGGTAATAAAATCTTGGTTACTCCATCTGGGACTCCTTCCAAGTGGTGGTTTCTGAGTCATTTTCTGTTGTTTCCTAAAGAGGGTTATACTGCTTTTCCCACTTGTATGGTTTAGAGAGTAAGGCATCCTTCCAGGAACTTTAACTGCCTGCCAGCCTGAGCTTTCACTTCTAGTTAGGTCATCTGTCTGTATTGCCTAGACTCTCAAACTCAGAGTAGTAAGGCCAGTTCTGTTGGTCTATTTTAAGGATTCTTTTCAAGCATTTGGCAACACCTTTTACTGGTGTTTTCTTCAAATATGAGATCAGTATTGAGTTTTGTACCCAGATTTTCAGACAGAATGGATACTAATAAGAAATATTGTTGGATTAAGTTTAGGTCATAACTCATCAGAAATACTGAATGTATCTTTCATAACCTGGTTTGGTACATTAGATGATAAGTAACTTAACCTAATTGAATAAAGAAAACACAGGTAGAACTTGGAGAAATATTGTTGAACAGGTTTTAAACATAGCATATGCTATCCTTATAAAGACATTTAAAGAAACAATAAACAGTAATATAAAATATATGATCTTAGCCCCTATGCACTTTTGTGTGACTTTTACTGGAGAGATAAACATCTATTTATGCCAAATAGAGCACTGACTACACACTAAAGATATGCTTCCACCAAGTCTGGTTGCTGAGAGAATGAATTTATTGGAGTTCTGTTCAGTAACATGGGTCTTAAATCCAATTAGAAAACACTTGGTTATAGCTGTAACAGTTGTACCATCATTGCACCAGGGGAGACTCTTGCCTGGCATATTGGCATGGTCAAGACCAAATAAGAATGTTTGTGACAATTCTCCCCCACCCCCATGCCCAGTGATACAAAAGCCAATCAAGGGCCAGATAGATGGCTCGGCATTTAAGACGCTTGATAATCCTGACAGCCTGGGTTTGATTCCTCAGTACCCACATAAATCCAGATACACAAAGTGGCACATCTTGCAGTGACAAGAGGCCCTGGCTCACCTACTTTCTCCTAACCTCCCTCTCCTCTGTCCTTACAAGCAAATAAAAATGGATTTAAAAAAACCAACCAATCCATTTGTGCTCCATGCAAGTGCACACCATTTTATCACACATGGGAAAAGTCAGCCATATTAGGATTGCTTCGGTGGATAATCTGTTTTAGTTACATGACTTCTTATTTACCAATTGCAAGGTCCACACAATTGCTCCCACCAACTCATTTTTAGTTCTGTGGCTTTTCTATTTAGGCGTCAATTATGTTGTGTGTTATGTCTTGGGAAGATATGAGTAAACATCATTTCACCCAGATAGGGCACTGATGGCATCCTATAGAAATGATCCTATCCAAGTCTAACTTGGTGAACCAATGCATTTATTGGAGTTACTTACAGGAGTATGAGCAAGGAGTTACTAACAAGAGCATGAGCAAAGAGTTACTTATAGGTGCCTGAGTTAGGAGTCACAGGAGCATGAGTGAGGAGCGACTTACAGGAGCATGAGTGAGGAGTAATTTATAGGAATATGAGTGAGGAATTACTTGAGCCCAAGTGGCTCAAAAGCAGCAGGTATCCTTAAAGGGCTTACCTCATAGATTGATGACTCACAAAAGCTGTATCCCTGGAGCTACATGTCCAACTTGCATCAATTTTATCAACAATCCTTTACTTCCTTTATAATCTTGGACAGGAGCCTTGTGAATCTTGTAACTTTCTAAGCTTCCTGAGCCTTGTAAATTTCCCTAGCATCCTGGGTCTTGTAAGTCTCCTATCTGCCTTCAGGAGGGAATGTTTTGATTTGGAGGAAATAGTTGTACATCACATACTGTAGAATATGACAGCAAAATAATGCTCAAGTGAATACATTGATCTTCTTTTCTAGAACTTCTAGATATTCCCATAATTCTTGAAGGGAAAATGAGAACCAAATATTGTAATTGAAATCACATGATCTAAAAGTTTTGAATCAAATCACAGAAAAAGAAGTTAATTTATTCAGGAAGCAACATGTTTAAGTACATTTTAGGCTGAACATCTCTATTTTTCATTTATGTTTTTAATCTGTATTTATTTTATTTCTTTATTATCTATAATTAGATACATTGAATGAACAAATAATGAGTTGATATCCCCATTTCCCCTCCTTCCTGTCCCCAATCAGCTGGATATCCTTCTCTGTGGGTAGTCTGGATCAGTCCATGGGGTAGGGGATTATGGATAGCCTAGGAGACAACCCAGTTCCACCCCCCTTTGTATGTTGTTACTGAGGGGATCAATATCTTTGGATATTCTCCCCCACCATGGCTCTTACAATCTTTCCACCCCCGTCTTCCGCTCAGTTTCCTGAGTCATGGTGGGTATTAAGGCTGTTTTATTGTTGAGGTCTTAAGGGTCTCTGTACGTATGCTTTAGGTTGTGTTGAAAATTGTTGGTGTCTGTCTGTCTGGCTGGCTGGCTTATTCTGTGTTTACTGATTGGCTGTGGTTATAGGTCTCTTGCTTATCCCACCACTCTATATGGAACCTTCATGGAAGAGCTGGTGTGGCTCATGTCTTGTCCGGATGTCAGTTATTGGCCTGCAGTTTGTTGTTAGGGTTGTAGGATCCATAGCTCTCTCTCTCTGCCTTCTAAAAAATACAAAGAGAATCTCCATTGGAGAGTGAGATCACTAAAGGATAACTTAAATACATATTTCTTAATTAGCTAGATTCTATTATTAGTAGCCTCTTTGTAAATCACTGGTACAGTGCATTTCTCTTTGGGGGCCTAAGATTTTAGTTCCCAGAGTATTTCGCCCTGAGTCCCCAGTTCCAGTTAAGGACTCCCTGTCACTGAGTGGATTACATAGCCGAATTAAAAGCTATTGATTGCCTTCCCTGGGCTTTGGCTCCTCCATTGCACAGGTGCTCGTTTCATGGTTCACTGTTCTTTCCCAGTAGGTATTATGTTTAGCCTACTCCTGGTGGCAGACTGTGTTTCATGTCAGTGGTCTCTGTTTACTCCAGCTGTCGTTGACCAGCTTCCCCTGGCAGCTTATATGTATAATATATATATATATATATATATATATATATATATATATATATATATATATATATATATATATATATATGTTCAATAGCTGTATGAAGCTTTAAAATCAGCTACCAGGTTGCTACCATAACAGAAGACCAAACAGGTCCACATCTTATGTGTAATTCCCTCAGAACATAGAACTTTATTTTTTAAAATTTTATTATTAAGTAGAAACTTGGAATGTACAAATCATGTGTTGGTAGCCCCATTTCCCTCCTCTCTGCCCCCATTCCCCTGTAGGTTCTCCTCAGTGGAATTGCTGGTGTGTTCCATAGGGATTGAGGGCTATGAGTTGTTGTTCAAGCAGAAGCCAGTCATTGGGGAAGGGAACAATGCCTCTGGATATTCCCCCAACCATGGCTCTTACAATCTTTCCAACCCCTCTTCCACAAGTTCCCTGAGCCATGGTGGATGAGTTTTAAGTTTCCTTTAGTGTTGAGCTCTTAGCAGCTTCTAGATTTCTGCTTTGGAATGTTTGAGTATCCATGGTGTCTCTCTTTTTTCAACCTGGCACAGGTTGTCAGGCTCGCTGTGGAAGTAGCACTCTTGCTCACCTCTCCACTTCCTCTGTGGTTTCACTTGGGCCCTAGCTGATGTGTTAGGGGTGGTTCATCTCCTGCCAGGGAGTCAAATATCGTTTCTGGTCTTATTGGTCGAATTGCTTTGTCCACAGTTCTTGCTGCCTTCTGAAAGATAGAAACACATTCTCCAGCAGAGAATGAGATCAGCATAGACCAAATGAAATAAACTTTATCAATTTGGCAAGATTGTAATGGGTATAACCTCTCTTTAGGCCATGGTTAGTTGAAGTTTCCCCTTGGAGTCCAGATTCTCTTTTTTTTTTTTATTTAGAGTTCTTTTATGAAAGAAAGGCTTTTAGAAGAGGTGTCAAAACCAGAGAAAGGGTGAGATGAAAGATTAGAGACCTATAATTCATTGAATTACATCATTATCACCAACTGAGTCATCATCTGATTTGAATTAAACTTTTTTTCTATCTGAGTTGGCAAAGACATTTTAATGAAAAAAGAAATTTGAGAACTAAGATATTAGCTTTCTGGCATAAATCTCTAAAGATATAAAAAATGTACTAAACCCAAAATAAGTATCACCACAATTACTAATTTAAATGTAGGGAATTCTAAATATTAGGATGAAGAGAGAGGAAGGAAAGAATAGAACAATAGAATGGAAAAGAATATGAGAAATGCCAACATTTTTCACTGATTATGGTTTTGCCCAAATTCATTTCTGTTTTTTTTTTCATAACTGTATCTTATCTAAGAAGTTTTATACTTTATACCATACCCCATCAGAGTATGAGACAGCTGTATGCTGGGAAGATATCATCTTTCTTTCTGCTGAAGCTGTTTCCTGAGCCTGACATCTGCTTATTTTGATATGAATGTTTACTTCTACAAAAAAAAAATGGAAGAGAACATCTAAAATTCATTTGAGTAGCAAGGACAGAACATTTTTTTTTTATTGGTGTATATAGAAGTATATAGATAGAACGTGGTTCGAGGGAGCTTTTCACATATTGGTCTGTGTGAATATTTTCACCATGAAATAGCCAAAATAAATCACTATTTTCAAAGCTTTGCATATCTGTGAGTTGCTAGATTTTATAATTATAATCTTACAATTTCACTTGCCAAGCATCTGCAAGAATATGAGATTTTTATTCCAGAAAAAATTAAAATCCAGCTTTATTTTTAATAATTATAAGTTTTCATCTTTTATGCAGATATTAAATTCATTTATTATTAATGAATTCATTTTTATTAAATGAATGAAATAAATATCAATTTTATTAAATTCATTTTTATTATACAGAAATATATTGAAAATCTGTTGTGTTCTAGAACTGTTTTAGACACCCTAAGTACAGCAGTAAGGTTAATAAAAACTGCAAGAAACTTTTATTCCTTTATCAGGAAAAGAAATAATTAAAAATTTATATGAAGATGAAAGTCACAGATGAAACAATATTCTGTAATTTATTCAAGAGAGAGGAACAGAAATCAACGAATATGAGATGGTAGTATGTGTGGAAGGAAGATGGTTGGAGAGACGAAAAATGAAAGGAGGACATTTGTTTACAGTCTGAGCAGATCTGTGATAAGGCTCACACATGTACATGTGCTCACATTTTTTGGACATATATAACTGTTCACGTGCATGTATGGGCATGCATGTGGCGGCCAGAGGACAACCTTAAGTTGTCCTCAGATATTTTGTCCACCTGATTGTCCACCAATAAGACAGGATCTCTCATTATTCTGGCACTCACCAACTAGACTAGACTAGCCATCAGTGATCTAGGAACCCAACTCTCCATAGCACTGGAACTACCTTGTGTACCACCATGCCTGGCATTTTATGTGGGTTCTGGGGATTGATCTCACGTCCACATCCTTGCCAGGGTGGCCTGTGGCTGACTGAGCCATTTTCTCAGCCCCACGGTGTAATCTTATTATGTAGCACATATCTATACGTAGAGGAAATGTGAACAATGAAACTTTCTGATGATCTACTTAAATAGGGGCTACAAGTAAAAAGAAGTGAACCGTTTCACAAGGAAGCCAGGAATGCTGGTGTGTCATCTGTGGAGAGGAACGGTGGTAGGAGATAAGGGCAGAGAGGAAGCAGAGGTTTTTGTGGCCTGTGAGAAAGACATTGGCATTCCTCTGCATCCAGTTTAGGAATGACATCCCCAGACTTGGCCTTCAGGAGAACTTACCTTGCTGGTGAACAAAAATTACACCATGAAAGGGCTGACCAGGTGAACTAAGGATTGTAAAAGTCAAAGCCACAAATGCTGGGACTTGGTCTATAGCAATACTTGGTAGTATGTTGAACTGTATAAGGATCCCTGACTTTTGCATTGGTTTCTAAGGTTACTATTGCTAGAGCTACATGATAGCCAAAGTTCAGCTGTCAGGATTTGCTATTGAATTAGATGTGGGTTGTTTCAGAATCAGGGACCAATAATAGCATTTTACAGAATAATTGGGGAAAGAGTTACCTTTTACTGAACACACAGACTGAGAGAGAAGTGTTTTGGTTGCTGTTCTTTGGTGGTTGTTTCTGCAGCAGATAATTACCATGAGGATCAATAGTAGAGGTTTGGACCTGGTTTGGACTTGAGATTCTTACTAGAGCTGAATATAGGGGATTTCAGGAGTGATGCAAATATATATTGGAAAATCATTCATGCCGAGATTTAATGCCATAAGTCTGGGTGAGATCCCCGATTAGACATACAGAAAAACTAAAAGACAAAGAAGACTGACCAGGGGAGGTGAACTAGTGACAGGGAAGACTAACCTTCCTACAGACACAGAAAGTGTGTGAAAGACGAGCAAATGGTCACCTGTGCCGAATGCTTCCTACAGTTTCCTTTAAGATTTAACCTTTGAATTTAGCAATACAGAGGATGTGATGGTTTGAATGTATTTTTAACATTAAGCTTCCTGCTTAAATTTCCTGTAGCCTGCTTGCTGGATAGAGTGTGTCTCAGGACAGAACTGAATTCCAGCCCAAAGGCATATGGAAAATACTTTGAGCACTGGCAGTTTATGCTTGCTTGTGGTACTGGCTATGTCAGTGGTTTCTCTCTGCTTGGATCTGTGAAAGACAGCCAGCTTCTTCTGCCTTTGTAGAAACTTCCCTTGGATCTATAAGCTTCGAATAAATCCCCTCCTGTAAACTGTGTCTGATTGGATGTTAGCCCTAGCAACAGGGAAGGGGACTGCAACAGAGGGCACAGGTCACATTGGCAATGGCAGTTTTGTCATAGAAACTCCATAGTGCTGAGAATAAAAGCCAGGCTGGACATGGCTGGAGAAAGGAAACAGAAAGGGTAGACCTACTGTGATAGTGGATTTAGGCCAGTGTTTTTCATCACTTCCTAAAAGGCATTTTAAAACTTTTTAAAATTTTATTTAAAACTTTCTTTTTCATTTTATTCTTGACAAATATTTATATAGTGAGGTCTGTGCTAATATATGTACACATTTTGGAATGGTCAAGTAAGAATAATTAATATATCCAAAGAAGCTTTATAGGCATTTTCCTAATTCTTGCCTCATTATGGAACTACCACAATCAATTCTATTACATAGTGAATGTATACCTGAGCTTTATATGTAAAACCACTAAGACTTTTTGCCTGCAGAAATCAACTTTTGCTTTTTTGGAGTTATATTCAGTTCTATTAAGGGGGGACATGCTATAAATAATGTTTTAGATGTGTTTTTTTCCTGGGAAAGAGGGGCAAAGTGGATGAAGTAGGATCTAGTTTTATTGTTTTGTATTATAGTTTTAAGATGGGACATATTGTGCTCTTGAGCTGCTGAAGATATTCCATAAGAAAGGGGAAAACTGAACATGCAGGAGCAAAATTGGACAGTCAGATTCTGATCTTAAGGGGCAAACAGGACAGGGCGGCTGACAGCCAGGTAACATGAGGGAAAACCGGGCACATGAGCACAGGCAGTCAAGATTTTAGACCTGTGCAAGTCCTCTTATGTTTTAATTATTAGTTTGGGGCAGTGCTGAGGGTATTGAAGGTTTGTGGAGAAAGGAGAGGCATTATCCTATCACTTCACATTGTGAATTGAGTAGACATACAATAGTAGCTAAATTAGGAAGTGCAAGAACCATTTTAAGTTAGTAACCATTTAGCTTAAATGAAGACTAGGTTGTCAATATTTCTTTCTGTATAACCACATTAGAGGCTATAAATATATGAGTGACTAAATGCATGATTCAAGCAGGGACTTTACACTGGTTATGCAGCTTGTATATGAGTTTTTTTTAGTTTACTATGTATGTATTTTTAATTGGAATGCCTTCAACCAGATGTTCAATTTCAGGACTTCAGATAAGAATATAGAATAATACACTTTACCTTAAATCTTCTGAGCAATAATTAAAGTCAATAATGATATAAATACCTTGTTTTTGGTTGGTGATATTTATTATGGGAGAAAAAGGTAAAACTGACAACTAGTTTTGAGAATAAATTTTTCATAAAATGAAATTATTAGTTGTTTCTCAGAAAACATGTTATTAATTCTTTGGAATTTTCTAAAGCTCTGAACTGTAATCATGCCTGCATCTATTTCTCAGTCAACAAGCATTTTCTTAGTTTATACTCTCTTACTAGTCCCAGAAAGGACAAAATTGAGTAAAACATGGTTCCCATTGAGGAATATAGGCATGTGTATGTCATACCATTATTAGAAGAGACAGATACAATTTTCCTCAGAATACATGAATTTATACTTAAATTAGTGTATTTAGGAAACTAGGTTCCTAAGAGTAGGTTCTATAATACCACATGAGACTGATAAAGAAATACTGCTATAAAATTTATGAAATACAAATTGAATCACAGTAAATGCAATATATTATATATAAAATCTTCCTGATAGGATATATGATAGGGTCTTTGTTTCATTAATAGGAAACAGTAAGTCCTAGAGATGGCTTTGTCATAGCTACAACTGCATACTTCATACAGTGTTACTTAGATTACTCAGAGTGTTTCACTATCTTTTCCTTAAACTCATTGGTGCTCTGGAGGACGTGGCAGCTTCATAAACCTGTCAGGGCTTTGTTCAGCCTTCTGAAGCCTGAGGGATCCTCAAACTCCTGAACTGCAGGACACACAGATGAACAGCATGTGGCAGTGTTAATACGCTCTTCTGGAAGTCACTGTTTCAGGCCCAAGTCACAGCACTACTTCTCTGCAAGATTGCATGTGCATCTCACAATTTTGTTTGTCTTTTATATTGCTATTTGGTATGTTTTGCTTGCCAAAAAGAATATAAAAAAAGAATAAATAGTTTGCTAATACAATTATTAGTAGACAAATTGTTAGAATCAACACCATTGCTTAAAAAACATGAATATAATTATTTACTGATTGTGGCTTAAAGGTTGTTATTATGCAGAATTTTTGTTTGGCCAAACATTATTCTTTTGTAAATTCTGATAGAACAAGGTTTTCTTTGTTTTCATGACTACCCCTTTTCCAAAGGACTATGCTATCAAATTACTGAGGTTCACTTATACATGAAATTAAACATATGTAACTTAATAACTTGTATTTCTTTTGCTATGACTTATTTATAGATTTTTGCTATCACTAATTTATCGATATCTATTGGATAGCATTGATGCCGTGTCCAATTTTATCATAGAGAATTTTCTTTCCTATTTTTTTCTGCACATGGCAAAGGAACAGAACGAATTTAAGCCATTCCTAATGTACACATGTTGTGTGTGTTTTTGTCATTATCATTTATATTTGAAGGTGACATCACTGGTGATAATTAAAATCTTTATGTAAAACATAATAGGGAAAAACCTCTAGTTGTACAGCAGTTATTATCCAACAATAGAAAATTTTAATCTATGGCCATTTGTCTTTGAGCATAAACATTCCTAACTGCTCTGTTGCTTCATATTTGCTATCATCATGAAGCGTTTACTTTGAGAAAATTTAAATCGTTATTGCTCACAGAGCCAATTGTACCCCAACTAATTACACACTTCTAAGCACTTCTGTGTCACTACAGTGGTCCTAGATTCTTAGGGATCTCAGTGGGAAAACCTTTCTGTCACACCTCTCTTCTGTTTATTTCTGAGCTCTCCTGCTTTGTTTCAAGCTAGACATTAGGGAAGTCTCTGTAGTCGTTTCTTCTGCTCTTGTCACTAGACCTTGCTCTGCTGCTTATTAGCTATGTGAGCGTGAGCACATTTATTTAACCTCTCTTGATTCTTTTTGGATACAGTTGAAGTGATAATTTTAGTCTTGGGAATTTGGGAAGATTAAATAAAATGATATATTAAAGCATCTAGTAAATTGCTGATGCATGATGAGTGAAAGGGAAGAAATTGTTCTGCTGTTTCACTTGGATCAGGTCTGCGTGTCATTCCCTTTCATTCTCTTGAAGCTGTTCATTCTTCAAACATATGGTATGATACATTTATAGATAGAGTAAGTAATAACTCCAGTTTATGCATATGCTATATGCAAGATATTTTTCATGTGTTGTCAATAACCCTTATTAAACCTAGTACTGTTATTATTCTCACTGTATAGAGAAGAGCAGTGAAATAAAGCAATAAGCCTGTAGAACACAAATACTGATACCAAAACCAGTCTTCCTTTTACCATGAGACATTTTCTACAACATCCCTTCTAACTCTAACATGGATTTAATTAAATATATTTTAGTTACTCTGTAGCCTTGGCTGGCCTCAGACTTGCAACAGTCCTCCTACCTCAGTCTCCTGAGTTCAGGTATAACAGGTGTGAGCTACCACACCTAGCTTCATTTAAAAAAAAAAAACACTTTTCTTAGGGCTAGGGAGATGTTTCAGTGATTAAATCACTTGCTCTGCAAGCCTGCCAACTTCTGCTTGGATTCCCAGTCCCCACATTAAACCAGACACACTGGTGCACATTTACATAATGCCAACATGCCTAAGGCAATGGAAGGCAGTCAAGAGAATACCAAAGGCCATGGGGTAGCCATCCTGGCTTTCTAAGCAGAAAACATGAGAGACCTTGTCTTGTAAGAGGTGGAATGAGAGGACCCAAAACCCAGGGCTGTCCTCTGAATGCCTACATGTTACATAGCATGCTTGCATGTGCATGCACATACAGAGACAGAGAGAGATATCACACATATCCAGATCATACACATTCATAAATAATAATAAATACATATAAAATGACATGAAACAAATTTTTAAGTAACTATATTTGATCTTTTTACCCCCGCCCCCAAAGGTTTACTCATTGAGTGCATGTTCACCAGCTGGGAATGCAGTTTAAGAACATTCTGGAAACCTTAATATAAGTTGCCTAGGTAGAGCTGGTAAGTCACTGGCGGATGTGACTTTGAAGGTTTTATCTGCTTCCCGGTCCCATCCTCCATCTCCCCTTCACCATGAGGTGAACCCTCCTCCTTTCCCACACACTTTTGTGGCTATGACACTCTGCCTAAGGACCCAGAAGCAATAGAGCCAAGCTGGGACTTAATTATATGATACTCTTAGTTAAAATGAACCTTTCCTCCCATTAAATTATTTGTCTGGTATTTTGTCTCAGTAAGGAAAAGTATGACTAACATAAATCACAAACAATAGAAGTTTTCTTTTGAATGCACACAAAATCTGATGTCAAATAATGTCATTAGCAAGCTAAAAATATAGAGATCTGAATTTTTATAAGCTGACAAAAAGACAAACGTTTTCTAAATAGTTCTCAGGTCTTGCCATCTCTTTAAGTTGATTTTTCTGTGTCAGCTAAAGTAGAATTCTTTTTTAAAAATATTTGTTGTCAATAATTAGATACACTGTTTGAGCAAGTATTATGATGGTACCCCCATTTCCCTCCTCCCTGTCCCCAACCCGCTGGGGACCCTCCTCAGTGGGCTTGCTGTACCTGTCCGTAGGATAAGGGGTTATGGATTGTACAAGAGATTTCCAGTTTTGGTTTTATTTTTTCCTTGTGTGTTGTTGCTGAGGGGGGTGATTACTCTGGGTGTCCTCCCCCACCATGGCTCTTACATTCTTTCCACCCCCTCTTCCGCTCAGATCCCTGAGTTTTGGTGGATGAGTTTTAAGTCTGCTTTATTGTTGAGAACTTAAGTATCTCTGGACCTTTGCCCTGGGTTGTGTTGGGTATCCTCAGTGTCTGTCTCCATTATCCTTTCCCAGGTTATCTGACTTGCTGTGGAGGTAGGTCTCTTGCTCATCTTGCCACTTCCTCAAAGGTTTCGTTTGGGCTCCATATCATAAGTTGTGGCTTGTTCATCTCCTGCCTGGGTGGCAAGCAACATCTCAGGTCCTGTTGAATATTCCAGAGATATTACCTCTGGAATTTCGTAGCAAGTTTCTGACTTGTAGAAGAGGAGTTAGTGGATGTATACATTTCTTGCCCTGTGGAAATTGAAAAAAAATTAAATTTGTTACTTTCTATTACTTTTCAAAAATACCTAAATCATCTTAAAAGAGATTAGTCAACTTAAAAGAGAAGATACGTAAGTCAACTTAAAAGAGAAAAGGTTTGTTTCAACTCACAGTCTTTCAGATTTCAGTCCCCATTCAATTAAACTGTTATTTCAGCATGTGTGTCAAAGTAGTGCATCATGGTCAGAGCATTTGGCACTTGAGTCTGCTTAGCTAATGGAAGTTCTATGAAATAGAGGAAGAGAGAGGGAGAGGGAGAGAGAGGGAGAGGGAGAGGAGAGGGGAGCAAAAAGAAGAAAGAAGGGAAGAGAAACAGAGGGGTTTGGAGGAGAGGGAAGGGAGAGAGAAAGAAAGGGGGCAGCATCCCAATTTCTTTATCAATGATTTAACTTCTTTCCACCTCCTAAAAGCCCAGCTTCCTAAATGTTTCAGTTCCTGTCAACATCACTATGGTCTGGGGACCAAGCCGTAACGAATGGACCTTTAGAGATGTTCAAAATCTGAAGTATAGCATTATGTTAGAATAATCATCATTCTTTGTAGGTTGTGAATATCAGCCTCTGATTACTTTGGGAAAATGCCTTTCTGGATTTCACTTTCCTTCTCTATAAATTAAGACTGTTAAAGGCTACAATTCCAAGATCCCTACTAAATCCCAAACCAATATAAAATGATTTTCTGTGATGATATACAGCTTGTGTGTGTGTGTGTTTGTGTGTGCTTGCTTGTGTGTTTGTAATTCGTTTTTGAACTGAGTTATTTGAGCAGAAGTTTAGAAATTACATTTGAAATGTTAATGTGGGTGAATGAAAAATATTGTATATCTTTACAAGCATCCTGGTTATAAGCTTACACTTCTCCTGTTACATTAGATTTGGAAGGAGGAAACAACAAGGCTTGTGTTCAAATCAGGATTCAACTGGGATATTTAAAGTACAGCTTAATTTGTTTCTCTCTTCCACTAAACAGGAATTTCTTGAGTCATTTTCTACTACTTTATATTTGACAAGTGATTTTTATTAAATCAGATGATTAACAAATCCCTAATATATTTGATTACTTTTTATAAGCAAGTAGAAGTAAGTTAAGAGTCACTCAATTTTCACTCATTGTATCAAATACTCTATACCCATTCACCTGTATTTGTTGAAAAGGTACCAGAAAGGAAGAAAAATCCCATTATTGTGTCCCTACATTGCTCTTTCATTAAGAAAAGTAAAGGGTTATTTTTTGCTTTTGTTATAACTAATAATGGTTGTTGAAGTTTATTAACAATGTAACCTTTATTTCTATTAAGCAGTTACTCTTTTAAAAATATTTATTATTTATTTACTTATTTATTTATTTGAGAGAGAGAGAAAGAGAGAGAGAAAGAGAGAGAGAAGCAGGCAGATAGAAAGAGAGAATGGGCATGGGCATGCCAGGGCCTCCAGCAAATGAACTCCACATGCATGTGCCACCTTGTACATCTGGCTTACGTGGGTTATGGGAAATTCTGCTTTGCAGGTAAGCCTTAACCTCTAAACCATCTACTCTTGCACAATTAAACCACTGGTGGAAACACAGTAGAAAGCTAAGTAGGGCTTTTCTCCAGGTAAGCTTTTTTAAAAGATGTATATAAATGAGGAAACAATGTGGGATTTATATATGTCTGTGGGTGTGTATAGATGAGTCCGGATGATGTATTGGAAAAGAAATGAAATTTAAAGACATAGCATTTTATATAATTTCTGAAGCTATCCATAAGTGTATTACCAAATCTAACAATAAATTTTCATATTATATTTTAAATGTAATACATTGGGAATTTTAAAAACCAGATTTCAGTTTATGAATATACAAAAAATTTTGAGTGGACTTTAGTCTCCTGAAGACTGATAAGTAAGTAAGATGAATTAAATGATATCAGAGACTCCCACACAAAGCAATTTTTTGAGGATACTAGGATTGGGAAGTATGCTAATACTTTTTTTTTAGCTATGGGAGATATTTTCTGGAGGCTCTGCTTTTTATTTCCAAGTTGTCCATAGCAGCCTATCCATGAAAAATTTCTAAAACTTTAGATGAAATTCACTACATAAGTTACACAGAAGGAAAATTAATATGATGTTTAATTTCTTAGTGCCTATATTTTAAGCAGCACATATTATATTTTTCATTTAGACATAGTCTGTTTAAAAACATGGTGGGGAGAATATCCAGAGACATTGCCCCCTTCAACAACAACACACAAAGGAAAAAAACCATCTACTTCTATAATTCATAACCACCTTCCCCATGGTCTGGTCCAATAATTTCACTGAAGAGGACCCCCAGCGGGTTGGGGGCAGGGAGGAGGAAAATTGGGGTGCCACTATAAGACTTGCTCATACAATGTGTCTATTAACAATAAATAAGTTTATAAAAAACAGCATTGGGGAAGTAACAAAACAAATGAGCCTAGATCAACAAGAAACAGTGTGCTAATTTATCTAACCTCTAATGTCTGTTCCTTGTAGCCAACTGTCTTTTTCAAGTTCTAGGTGACTGTGAGCGAATGTGGTCTATTTGAAGGGCTTGGGGGATGCATGCATCAAACTCTAAAGTATTTGAGAAGTCCCATTCTTTCATTAAGGTTTTCAATTAATTTTATTTATTGTTATGTTTGGTTGTTTTTGAGATAGTCTCATTCTATAGCCAACCTGGCCTGAACTCACTAGGTAATCCAGGCTGGCTTCAAACTCCTACTGGGCCAACCCAGTCCAGGGGTTATAGGCATGAGTCACCATGTTTGGCTTATTTTCAATTAAATATTTACTATCATTTTTACTGTTGAAATTCTTAATTTCGCAGGTTACTACCAAAGTGTATGATAGTTATTTGGAATTTGTACTAAAATTTTGGGTGATAACACTGGTGCCCTATGTGGATGACTTTCAAAGGATTCTGTAGCCTCAAACTAAGTGAAAAATCTTCCTGCCTTTGCCTCTAAAGTGCTGGGATTAAAGATGTGAAGTATCATGCCCAGCAAATTTAAATGATAATGTTTATTTTTTTCTCATTACTAGGGGTAGATCCCAAGCTCAAGGATAGCAGTATACCACCTCTAGCCCTTTACAACATCTATTGTGACTGCATTCTTTTCTATTGAGCTTGATTTTATTTTGTATTGTTTTATTAACTGTGGCCTAGGAGCAATGAGCTGCAGTGTGTGTATGTGTGTGTGTGTGTATGTATGTTTTACCATAGCTCAGTATTAAGCTATATTATCTAGTGTGTTTGCACAATGATAAAAATGCATTTCTCAGAATATGTCTCTTTGATAAGCAATACATGATTACACATATGTTTTTGCTTTTTGAGATAAGATCTTGCCATATAGCCAGGAAGGCTGATACTTGCTCTACGACACCAGGATAGGCTTGAATTTATGATCATTCTGTTTTGGCCTCCCAAATGCTGGAATTATAGGCATGTGCCACCCTTCCCATCGTATATACTCTTTTTATATGATAGTGATTCATTTGCTTAGATTCAAAAGTTCATCTTAAAGAGTTTTTTCCTTTGTTCTCCTACTCTGTTATGTAAGGCATGATTGAAAAATAACATTTTTATATATTTAATACATATAACATGGTATTTTGATACACTTATGCATTATGAAATGTGTACCTCTATATAGTTAATAACCATATAAAACACTCCTTTTATGATAAGTAATATAGCCCTCATAATAACTTAAAGATGAGGAAATTGAGGGTTCAAGTCACCCCACTAATGTAAAAGCTGAGATTTGAATCCAGGCATCATGAATCTCTAGTCTGTGCTTTAACTGATACACTACATCCTTCTTACTATGTGCATTTCTTCTCATTCTAAAAAGCTGAACCATGGTTTTCCGGCTGTAGTAGAAAAGTGAGATGGAGAGTTTTTTACTGTCAATATTTTTATGTCTAGTGTGCTAGTGGGCAGAATAATCACCATGTACTAATTCGAGGAACATATGAATATCTTACTTTAAATGGTAAGAAAGATTTTATGGATATAAACTTAAGGAATTTCACATGGAAAGATTATCCTAGATCCAGTGGACCCACTGTAATCTAAAAGAGGAAAATGAGGTCTGGGGAGATGACTCAGAGGGTAAATCACCTGCTGTGTGTAGCAGTTACCTTCTTGTTGCTGGTGCAAAATACCTGACCAAATGTAGCTGGTAGAAGTCAATTTAGGACAAAACTTTTTGTAGCCTTTAAAGTAGTATTATTGGATTTTTTTACATTTATTATGGAGAAATTTTATTTAACCTGCTAAATAATAACATGTTATTATGAAAGATTTTTCAACATTTCTTGCCTAAATAATTTCTAACTCATCACTGATAATGTGACAAAAATTGCATGAGTCATAAATTAGATCTCAAAATTTCTATTTCTTTCCTCACCTAAAGCCAATAATTTGGGCTATTTTTAATATCAAACATCTGAAATTTCTTAAGTGGTAGTGTTTTCATTGGCTTAGTCATTGTTTTAGAATTTAAAAAGTAGGAAAACTGTCTATTTTCAGTAAGCAAATGGACAAATGCAATTTTCCACTTCATCTCGCTCAACACAAATCTGTGAACTGTTTTTACTTTAGCTGTTTAGAGATTTTAACAGTTATCATTATCAACTTTAGAATTTTGTACATTTAATCTCTGTTTCATGTCAGTGAAAAGATCAGCAAAGCATTTTTCTAGACATTTTATAATAATTTACGATCTTCTGAATGGGAAACAGTGCAAAAGACATTGATGCATTTACAAATAATGTTATAATCAGATATAAAAAATGAATATAGAACTATATTAATACAACTAAACTATAGTAACATACTTATGGTACATAAGTATGTACTTTTTGAATTTTAACTGTGTGTGTGTGGTGTACAAGCATATGGATATGTATGTTCATATGTGGGTATTCACATATGTGTGTGTGTGTATATATATATGTGAAGGCTGCAGGTCCATGTTGGATATCAAAATCAGTCATTCTTCCCCTTATTTTATGAGACAGGGTCTTTTGCTTAAAGTTATAGTGTACCCATTTGTCTGGAGTAGCCAACCAGCCCTTGAAATCCTCCTGTCTCTGCCTCCCCAGCACTGGGACTACAGGCACATGTTCCCAGCTGTTTGACTACTTGTGCTGGGAATCTAAGTTCTTCATGCTTTGCATAACAAGCATTTTACTCCAGTGAGCCTTCCCCCCAACATGGGATTTTTAAACACTTGATGGGAAAATCATAGCCCAATAGTTTTTGCCATCAAACATGTAAATATTAAATATATTTTACTGTCTTCATATTTTCAATGCCATAGTATATCTTTACATGATTGTTTTTCATTAACACCACACTCAATTTAGGTCACTTCATTTCATATGAATGTAATTTTCACTTAATAATTATTTGTTGATAAAAGGAATAGGTGATTTAGATTCTTGAAATGCCTTAGAATAATCATAGCTATTTATTATCATTCATTAATGATGTTGATGAACAAAATGTATTTATTAATGTTCTAATTAGTCAAAGTATACATATTTGGATATATATTTTGCTAAAATAGCCAAGTCTCACATTGTATTTTAAATTAGATTGGTAATTTAGCGGAAAGTCATGGAAAATTATGTCTTTTGACATAATGAAGTTGCTGAGAACTAAACTTTTAACTCTTTAACATGATAGCATCATGGTAATTGTGCTCAATATTTATTTTGACTCTGAAGTGTTACTATTCCATTTTCTGTATTTTGTTAATTTTTTGTCCATCTTCTACATAGGTGAAGATTAGGTTTAGGAGTAGGTCATGGAACATCTTAATGATTTAATACCAGAAAATCGAGATTGTGATGCTAAATACCTGAGAATCAATTACTTCAAAATGATGACTTCAGCTAAAAGGGGACTTCTTAATAAAAGAATACTGCTCCAAGGGCACATTAAGTTCAGACAAACTGCTAATGATAGAGGCACATGCTGTAGTGATGCTGGCCTTAAACAACTACCAAATGGGCCCATGGGTAGAGGGACACTACGTTCTATACTGCACATCAGAAACAGCACCATCTATTTCAAATGTCTATTTTGAAAAGTCAAACTCACATGTGTCCTCTAGAGAAGAGCATCCTTTCCAGAGTCCTTTTCCCAGCATAAAGCATGAACGAAGATTGCAAATCACTGCTCTGTGGAACACACTACAGAATGGAATGTCTGTCTCCTCGAGTAGTTATATACCATTTAGTACTTATGGCTGTTGTTCTAAAGTGAGAAATGAAGAATATCAGTTCTCCTTAGTTCTATAAACCAACACTTGACACTTTAGGCTAAAGTCAATTGTGTGTTATCAGGATGCAGAATTCTTAAAAGGATTCATGTGAGTCAAAACTTTCAGTTTCTTAGCTAGATTATTAGATGTGTCCTGTTTGGATTTTTTTCTACCTAATTTTAATGAAAGTTTTGTCCAGTTATACTAGGATGATAATGGGAAATTGGCTATAGTGGTAGGGGCTGTAGTAGAATATCAGAAGGGAAAATTAATAAATGAAAACTCTTCACACTAGTAAGAATTAGAGGAAACTGCTGAAGAGAAATGGACCACAGTGAATTTATCTCTGCTGTAGACAAGTGAAAAAGACATTTATTGCTCCTGATTCTGTGATGAGTTTTGTAACGTGTATATATATAATACATGTGGAGTGAGTGGTATGTGTGCATAGCAGATCCCAGAGAATGTCAGGTGTCTTTATTTAGCTCTTATCTGTGTATTTCTTTGAGACAGTCTCTCTAAAACCAGAGTTGCAGTTTTCATAAGCCCCAGTGACTCTCTGGTCTCTGCTCCACACAGGACTTGGGTTACAGATGTACATGGCTATGCCCAGCTATTTCTGTGCATGCTGGGGAGGTGAACTTATATGGTCTCAGGCCCTCATGCTTGCAGCACGTGTTCTTAACAGCTGAGCCACTTCCCATGTGTCTGAATAAAAAGGAGAAAGGAGAACCATGCTATCTAGCTATCTAATTGCTACTATCTAACAATGAGATAGTGCTGATTATCCACCAGATAATCTTCAAGGAGTTTTAAAATAATTTAATTTTTGCACCAATCCTCATCTTGTTGTCACCATTTATAAGATGAGACCAAGGTATAGAGATGTCAATAGCTTATCCAGTTCCCAAAGCTTGGAAGGGTGTGTTCCTGAACAAGGCACTTCAGCCTTGTGGTTACAGACATTATTAACTGTTGTTCCTTGAATTTTTCCAACTTTGTAGAAAATCAATATTTTGAATAGAATGTTGTCTCCATCCTCACATTATTAAGAGCCCATGGCTTTATCCTGTTAGAAGCAAAATCATGGTGTTTCAAAGCAGATAATATGCATTTCATTCAAGGTCCCATCCTGACTTGATCATTGAGATATCATTTCATCAGGTGTTTTTTAGGATCAATTTGCAGACTGGTTCTCATATAGACTAGATTGCTGGAGACTACTTGTCTTTTCCTGTTATTTTAAAGTATTCCAAGTATTTGCCTTTGACAAACTTTACATTTTATGTGATTAATCTATACACTCATGTAATTTACAAATGTACATTTTATAGGATTAATTTATAAATTTACAAATCTGTTATGAAGCATAAAATATCACTGGATTTTGATTGCTTATGTTAAATACATTTTTCTGTTTATTTTAAGTGGGCTCTTCCAGAAATGTTTTACTTTAATGTTTTCTTCTCCTCTGTATCTTCTGTAACTAGATATAATTTCTCTAAAAGATAATTTAGATTAATTTAATTCAACTACCAGTAACCCACTAATGCATCTCAGTTATAATATATAACAAGAAAGTGTGAAGTAATATTAAGAAGCAATATTTAAGAGGATCTTCTTGAAAACCCAATTTGAAAACATAAACAAAATTTAGATGAGTTTCCTTACATGTAGGTCTTTGGTTGTTTCTAAGAGCTTTTATATCTATATTTCAACTACATACTTGACAAATGAGATCAGAGAGAATTTGGGTGGAGAGATGGCTCAGCAGTTTTTTTTTGTTTTTTTCAAGGTAGAGTCTCACTCTACTCCAGGCTGACCTATTCACTATGTAGTCTCAGGGTGCCCTGAACTCACAGCAATCCTCGTACCTCTGCCTCCCAAGTGCTGGGATTAAAGGCATGCACCATCACGCCCGGATTTTTTTTTCTTTTTTCTTTTTTTGAGATAGTGTCTCATTGAGTTTCCAGCCTGGTCTTGAACTCACAATCTTTCTGTCTCAACTTCCCCAGTAGCTAGGAATACAGACCTGTGCTGCCAGGACCAAAAGACAGTTTTATATTACCCCAGGAAGATGCAGTCATGTCTCATGAAAGCACAAAGCATATTTATTATATTTTTATTAAGTTGGAGATGATGCTTATCTTCTTGTAAAACTCCAAGGGAAGCTTCTAAGGGCTTTACTGCTATTGGGGCCCCTTATAATTAAATATGCTTCTTCAGCAGTAATTTTCTCATCTGTTACCAGTGCTACAACCCCTGGCAGGCTCTGTAGCCTTGCAGCTCTGATATCACTTGTGGTTTGCAGACCATCATGTAGTGCTGTCTTGTGCTCCTGAAAATAGTTTCTAAATGCTTAGCTGATTGATACTGACTGGAATGGTCTCATCTCTTCCTAGAAACTGAATTTGGCCGTTTAGACATTTGACGTTTTCTGCTCCATACACAGGCCTTACTGTGAGATCATAGTGTCACACCAAGTGTGGCTTCACTCTGATATAAAGAAGCTAGGTCTGGAATTGTAAATGTGTGGAAGATTTACACATTGTCTTTGTAGATAAACAAAGGCAAACAAGTGTTCTTCAAGTTCACTTAATAAATCCACAGGAGATGAAAAAGGAGAAACCACTTATGTGTTTATCTCCTCAACCTCTCTTCTCACTGAGCCTCCACACCCGTGGTCCAGAACAGTCAATTCAGCCTCATACTGGATGTCAGATGTAAGGACTTACCAAGGAGCCTGCTTGATTCTGACATGAAAGTGCTCCTTGCACTGCGCCCAAGAATTTCTGTCTTTAATCAAGACATGTTATTAAGCCAACACTCAGTTGAAAGAATCTGACTGACACATAACTATGGCCCTCTCAGCAGAATGTCTCCTCCAGATACTACATCATGGAGTGTTCTTTGGCAGGTTCCATTTACTATCCTTTCCTCCTCTCAACCCTGGTTGCTTAGACATCCACCCTCACTAGAGATACCACCCTGTTAGGGAGACTTTCTGTCTCTGTAAAGACCCTTACCCTGCATGCGTTCACAGTGCAACAAGAATTTTTCTGTTGGCCTCAAGGGCTAATTTGATCTAGACCCAGGACAAGACAAGGATATGGAGGTCCAGCTTTTGAGACTGTAGAATGACCTGTTGTTAAGAGTCAATTGTCAGATCCAGTATGCACACCAAGGAAGTACCCTAGTGGGTAGGGGACAGAGAGGAGGGAACTGGGGACACATTCACAAGATTTGTTCATACAATGTATACACTTATTCATAATAAAGATTTTTTTTAAAGAGGCAATTGTCTTCTTAAGCTAAAGTTGGTTAGAATTTTTTTGTTTGTTTGTTTTTTTGAGGTAGGGTCTCACTCTAGCCCAGGCTGACCTGGAATTCACTCTGTAGTCTCAGGTTGGCCTCAAATTCACGGCAATCCTCCTACCTCTGCCTCCCGAGTGCTGGGATTAAAGGTGTGCGCCACCACGCCTGGCAGAATTTTTTTCATTAAAACAAATATCTAGCCTTGGTTTCCTGATTTCTGCTTTAATGTGTTGTAATACAATGTGTTCATAAGACTTATTCTTGGAACCATCTAGAAAAGTTTGTATGTTTCTTATTCTGTTGATTCTTCTTGAAGGCCAAAAGGTTGGATGTGACAGAAAATGTAGGTCATTTGCATGACATACTATATATTTATGCTAAAGGATATGTTAAAATTCAAGTATATATTTCATTCTGCTTCAGCATTTCATTTCAAGTCACAGCCAAGTACCCAGTTTCACTGAGAAGAGCCAGAATCTGCCAAACTAAACATACAGTAAAGGAATTGCATAGCAGTGAGGAGTTAAGATATGTACACAGACATGAAATTCCTTTCTATTATCTAAATGTGGATTTTTAAAAATATTTATTTATGGCTGAGGGGAAGGTGGACAGAAAGAGAATGGACGTGCCAGGGTCTCCTGCTACTGTAAACAAACTCCAGATTCTCGTGCCATTTTTACACATCTGGCTTTACTTCGGTACTGGGGAATTGAACCCAGGCCAGCAAGCATTGTAAGAAAGTGCCTTTAACATCAGAGCCATCTCCCCAGTCCTGGATTTTTTTCATATTTATTGTCAATTATTAGATACATTGTATGAGCAAGTCTTATGATAGCACCCCCATTTCCCTCCTCCCTGTCCCCACCCTGCTGGGGGCACTCCTCAGTGGGCTTGCTGGATAAGGGTATATGGATTGTACAGAGGTAGTCAGTTTTTTTCTCCCCCACCATGGCTCTTACAGTCTTTCTACCCCCTCTTCCACTCAGATCCCTGAGTCATGGTGGTGAATTTTAGGTCTCTTCTACTGTTGAGGACTTATAAGTCTCTGATGTGACTTATCCTCAGTATGTGTCTCCATTATCCTTTCCCAGGTTATTTGACTTGCTGTGGAGGTAGGTCTCTTGCTCATCATGTGACTTCCTCAAAGGTTTTGTTTGGGCTCTATATCATAAGTTAGGGATGGTTCATCTGCCTGGGTGACATGTACCAACTCTGGTCCTATTGGTGGGATTGGGTTGTCCACGGTTCTCACTGACTTATGAAACATACAAACAGAATCTTCATTGGAGAGTGAGATCAGTATAGCTTTAATGAGATAAACTTTGTTAATTTTGTAAGATTCTAATGGGTATAGCCATTTTGTAGATCTCTGGCTAGTGGAGGTTTCCCCTTGGAGCCCAGGTTCTTAGTCCTCATATGGGTTTATTGTGGATCCCAGTTCCAGTTAAGGGTACTTCCCTCTGAGTGGATATCTTAGCTTATTACCAAGCAGTTGATTACTCACCTAGGTTTAGTGCCACTCTTGCAGAGATGAGCCCTTTTTGGCATTACTGGTCTCTACCAGTCTTTAGCATTCCTGTAGTATCACTCAGTGTTGTATATCAACAACCTCTGCTTTCTTTGAATATCTTTGGTCAATTTCCCCTGGCAGCTCCTATAACACTTTTAAGCACTACACATGTTACCATCTGGGTGTGGTTACCATTCTGGAGTAAGCAGGCTCTCTGTGTGGTATGATGACAATTTGTGGTATCTTCATCAATAGGGTTTTACCCTTTACCTGGGGTGGGTATTCAAGAGCTTTTTTAATTAATTAATTAATTAATTAATTAATTAATTAATTAAGGATTTTTTTTTACAAGTAATCACTTCTTTTTTTAAAAAATATAAATTTATTGTCCATAATGAGTTACATTATTTAGTGGGCAAACCATGAGTTGTTATCCTGAATTCCCCAATTCCCCCCCTCCCCATCCCTGATCAGTTGGATATCCTCCTCCGTGGGCTGTCTGTATTAGTCCTTGTGGCAAGGGATCCTGGATATCCTAGTACTCAGCCCGGTCTACATAAGCCTGTATTATTTTGGGGGACCTCATGGGCTTCTTCGTCAACAGCTCAGTGTGGGAATTAACCAGTGTCTGGGACCAGCAGGTACAGGCCAGAGCAATTTGTCTTGGGGTTAGGCTACCTTCTACCCTATTCAGTGTACATCTTACCTGAAGATGCCCATGGCTTCCTTGAGAGCTGAATGCATGAAAATAAGGATTTTATGGTGTCTTTCACTATTGGTTTAGATTGGTGTGTCAGTCCCTCTACCCTTCTCCCTCCCCCCCAATTCCTTCCAACTCCTTTGTCCATTTCTCAATTTATCTGATGGGTTTTCCTACTGTTCAGGCTTAACCTGAACATATGTGAGGGAGAATGTGTAGCTCTTGACTCTGTTCTTGTGTGAGGTCCTAAGAATGATCTGCTTAAAGTCTATCCACTTTTATTTAAATTTCATTATGTCATTTTTCCTTTCAGCTGCATAGAATTCCATAGTGTATCTGTACCACAGCTTTGATATCTATTTGTCCAGTGATGGGTATTTGGGTTTAAGTATTGAACTTTTAGTTGGAACTTAGAAAACCTAGTTACAGAAATCAATTTATATATTGATTTATATTTTGGAAGTTGCATGCAAAGGTTAGATTATTTTTCCTATTCATGCTACAGTTTTCACATTCATATTATCACATCAGAACTGGTATAAATTGGCAGTTTTAAGTCATATTTCAGAGCTTTGCAGTGGCAGTAAGGAGAAACAGTGATCATATTACAGCAGAATGTGATCATGCTGAGATAGAAACCTTGGATTTCCAAAACTCAGCTTCTGATTTAGGTTAGCCGATTATCTTTCTTTTTAGCAAATACACATTTCTTAATCTACTTTTTTCACATGTGAAGAAACTGTGTTGGCATGCCTACAAGGTAAAAATAATCAGTTTTAAAATCATTTGCATATAATTTATCAACATGTATGTTTGTGTTAACTGCTCTTTTGGAAATTTTTACTTATTCCAAAATTCCATATATATATATATATATATATATATATATATATATATATATATATATATATATATATATATATATATATATATAGGTTTTTTGAGATAGGGTCTCCCTCTAGCCCATGCTGGACCTCAAATTCACTATGTAGTCTTAGGGTGGCCTCAAACTCAAAGTGATACTCCTACCTCTGCCTCCTGATTGCTTGGATTAAAGACATGTGCCACCACACTCGCCCAAAATAATTTAAAATTTTTTTCATAGGAAAATGATAATTGATTTGGTCACTTGGATACACTCTGGAAAAAAATTCTTCAAATTGTTGCTGTAGGTAAACATTCTTTGAGATGCACATCTCTCTCACTTGTCATGGTCTGAATAATTTTCCGCCATTGTAAAACTACTTTCCACTTTCAAACTGAGAGTTATTATGTTTGCAGATATAAAAAAAATAAACTATTCACTAAATGAAATTATAGAAGGAGACTTTTCAAAATTATATAAACAAAAATGATGATAGTCTTTTGAACACATCACTTTTGAAATAGCTTGGTCATCTGAATGTCTTAGGTTTTACAAATGTAGAAAAGATATACTGTAGTTCTTTCATAGTCAAACCTGTGAGGGTGAGCTAATGGGTAATGTTTTAGGAAATCTTTTATTCCTTGTAGTCTGTCATGGTTTGACCCACAAACAAATGAATGTGTTCTCAATGATCGATCCTCAGCTGATGGCAGTTGGGGAATTACAACCTTGCTAGAGTTGTGTTGTTGGGGGCAGGCTTATGGGGTTATAAGCCAGCTTCCCCTTGCCAGTGTTTGGCACACCTTCCTGCTGCTGTTTCCAGTGCTGTGGCAGAAGTGATGTCCATCCCTCTGCTCATGCCATCGTCTTCCCTGCCAGGATGGAGTCTCCCCTCGAGTCCTTAAGCCAAATAAACTCATTCCTCCACAAGCCGCTTTTGTTTTGGTTCTTTCTGCGCAGCAACTCGAAAGGTGACTACAACATAATTCAATGCAATTGTTGTCCTCATTACCTCTGTAAATAGTTGATTTCATACTAGTCATTGGTCTTTAGTGGAATATATGATTATGTGAAAACATGAAAGTATATGTTGACGTATACTATGACAAAATAATTTAGAAAACGAAGGAGGAAAGACTTTTGTCTTGGCTCATAGTCTTAGATGTTTCAGTCCACGATTGCATAGTACTGTTGCTTCAGGCTCTGGTGAAGCTGAACATAATGATAAGGAATCCACAGCTGGGAACTAAGAAGAGAGAAAGAAAGGGTCCAGGTGCCCAGTATTCCCTTCAAGGACACACCCCATAACTTAACTTCCTTCCAGTATGTCTCACTTCCTAGAGGTTTCAGACTTCGACCATATCGACCTTTGAGGAATTTTTAAGATTGAAAACATAAACTATACCATAGTTGTTCCCCCACAGTACTTAAAAAATATGACCTGTAGTAGTGAAAATATATTAACAAAGTAAGATTTCACACAACAACAAAATGCTAAATCTGGAATAATAGGTAATCATGAAATTCTTTTAGTTACAATGGTATTTAATTAATATTTGTTAGTTTGTAGCTTATAAAAATCATTACACAATATATTGTTAAAATTTATTGATGAAGATATATTAAAAATTAGATCTGAATTTTTGATACATTATAGTGTTTTGATAATTATTTAAAAGTAAATACTAATTTAATTTTACCAATATATTTTTGAGTGATATAATTTTCAAATGTATCATATCCATTCTAATATCATGTGCCAAAAATCAGATGTGAAAGCATATTGCCTATCTTTATTTTCAAAAGAAAGTTAGATATATAACCTGTATACACCGAGTAATTACTGTGCTTCCAGATACTGAGGATAATGCAGTAGAAAATGTATCTTCATTACAGGTAGATTATATTCCAGTGATGGCAGGGCTCCACAGAGGATAGACAGGCAAGCCAACAGAGTATCTCTCGTTCTCAATGCCTGGGTTCTGCTCTTTATTTTAAGATGTGACAAATTTGGGTTGATGCCTTCTAATTCATCCTTTGGTTTTCTGAATTTTGCATTATTATCTTTATTAATATAGTTCTCTACCTCAAATTATTAGTATTGTTGTTGCATATGTGTGTTTGTGTGTGTATTTTGTCAGTGTAAATTCTTTTAACTCTAAGATTATAGTTACTCTGCAAAATGACCCTTCGTTTAGACAAAATGTGATGTAAACTTGCATATAGATGCAGATAATAAAATAAATAATCGGAAGGCCTTTTATCTTCCCTCTTAAAAACTGGAAATATTGGTGCCTGGTTTCACTTGTTAATTTAAATCTGTCCATATCACTTAGCCTTTGAAAAAACAGTTTCTAGATCTCTTGAATCTATAGTTTATGTTGCTGTTCATTAGGGCCTGTGTTTTCTGGTGGTCATAGAATATGTCACCCCATTAAAAAGAGACTCTCAATATTGTTAATGAAAGCATAGAGTAAAATCAAGTCATAATTCTGAAATACACTCTATTTGGCCACCCCCCCTTTTAGGAAAAGTAATTTCAAATAATCAAGAAAGCCAGTTAACTGAAGTAAATGTTATAATTTCTTTACGTAATCCAAGGCAGCAGTCATATATTTTCTGAAATAGGCCCTTTAGTGTAAAACTTGAACCTGGGAAATGACAAAGTCTAAACGCATCCTCGAAGCCTTCCTTATTTTTTGTTGTTTTTTTGTACTTTATGTATCTCAATGTATATATAGTTCATCCCTTTAAGACTGTAGTGCATTACAGTGTGCTGCAGCTTATTTAAAAAGGGAAAAAGATAAAGTTACTGTCAGTGCTTTGATTTTAGTAAGAATGAATAAGTATTTTATATTTTCTTCCAAGTTCTGCTTCCTTTATGCTTTCAGGAAGCATCTCTGAATTCATGTGTTGAAAGTGATTTAAAGATTAATGTGATCAAATACAACCATAGTAGAAATGTTTTCTCTAAGGGTTAATAGGTCATATTGATGTATTTTTAGGGGGAGGAGGAGTCTTATAGGTCTTGATTGTGATGACAGACTACAGTTGTTTCTGGATAACTCTTTAAAATAAGTGCTCTCTCGGTATATCCATGGGCTGAGAGTCAGATTCCCCTCAGATGCATGCTCTCATTTTCATACATTTGTGGGAGTCTCAGGTCAATCTCTAGAGATGTGTTTCCTCCAGTTAGAATCATGCATCATTTGGCTCTTCAAATATGAGGCTTATTTTGAATTTAATTCATACAGAAAATCTTTATTTCTACACAATTTTGCTACATTAACCATCCTCATATGCCATTTTTCTTTTCTTTCTTTCTTTTTTTTTTTTGGTGGGGGGGAGGGTTCGAGGTAGGGTCTCACTCTAGCCCAGGCTAGTCTGGAATTCACTATGTAGTCTCAGGGTGGCCTTGAACTCATGGTGATCCTCCTACCTCGGCCTCCAGAGTGCTGGGATTAAAGGCATGTGCCACCATGCCCCGCTTTTCATATGCCATTTTCAACTGTGTAAACTCTCCAGGAACTTTTCAGGTCCATATAGTTCGTAAGAAACATACTTCTTTGTTTCCCACCAGAAATCCCGGGACATTCCAGAATTGAAGACTTTTCCTACAAAATTGTCACTAATACTGTCTTTCCCCCGCTTTTTAAAATGTTTTCTTGAAATTAAATACTAATGTTGAAAAATACATGGCTTAAGTATATATCTTGATGGGCATTTTTCCAGTTTACTCACATTGATTATATGGTTTACTAGGATGATCAGCATCCTCATCGAGAAATGAAATCTGAAATGTCTCCCTTACACTCCTTTCTAAAGAAGTCACTAACTGTTGATCTTCCCATCCTATAACCATTGTACTGACTCATAGCAGCACAGATTGGTTTTTGCCCATTTTTTTTTCTGCATCTAAACGAAATCAAACAGGGTATGTTCTTCAGTTCCTTTCACTGAGATTATCTGTGAGCTTTATCTGATCGTTGCATGTAGTTAGGAGTTGTTTATTCTTGGTGCTGAGCATTGTGTAACTATAATATACTTCATCCATTTTACTGTCAGTGGGTATCTGATTCGTTTTCCACTTGGTGCTATTATGAACCTTCACTTCTGTGTATATTCTTGTACATTTTCTTTGGTGACCAACTTGTGTTTATTTTTATTGGGTATATTCTTGGATATAGGAGATCATTAGCACATTTTAATATAATTATCAATTTCATTAATGAAAGACTTACTGAGTAAACCTTCATTTGGTATAACATTTGGATATAATGATACTCTCTCACAGGGGTGTTGTAAGAAATATCTAAAGTTTAGAAAGATATTGGCAGTTACACTTACTGTAATGTTCCTTGTTATACCAAATATCCAACCCATCTAATCATCCATTACAACTCCTCTGAAGTATGAAAGTCCACAGTGAACTGCTCACTACTTTCATCATCAGGTAATCCAGCTTCATTTCTCACCTGCCCAATGGTCATCTTGTCTTTGAACTTTCCAGTAATGCCACATTCTCTTTCCCTGTTATCCACACTACGGTCATAATGTGTCATTAAAACATAAGTAAAACTTAGTTATCTTACTTTGGCAAGTACTTCATGGCTCCTCATTCTATGAAGTCCTGTAAATTCCTTCATACTCTACTATGTCTATTTAACCTACTTAATATCTTAATGTTCTTCCTTATTTACCTGTCTCTATAACATTGTTTTTTAATGAATATCTTTATTATGAATAATTGCATACATTTTATGAGCAAATCTTGTGATGGTGCCTCCATTTCCCTCCTCTCTGTCCATTATCCCCTGGGGTTCCTCCTTGGTTTTTGATGACCCTATAATATACCTGCCCTTAACATGTTCCTTTCTCAGACTTGTTCACTCTGGTATATTCTTCCCTTGCGTGTTCTCAAGTCTACTCAGATGTAACCTTTTTAGAGTAACCATCCTTCATTATCCTGACCACTGTAGCAGCTTCTTACTCCCAACTAGATTGCCTCTTTCCATGACCTTACCTTGTTTTAAAAATCAAACCACCTGGCATAATCAATTTATTTGTTGATTACTTGACTTCCATTAAAAATAAATTTTAATAGGATATGGACTTTATCCAGTCTGTTTACTGTTTAATTGAGGCTCAGGTATATCTCTCAATTTATATTGTTAACTAACTGAGTGAGTGAATGAAAGAAGAGCCTATTTCTTTTTTCAAGCAAAATGGCAAAGAATAAAAATCAATAGTTCTCGGACTGGAGCTCTTGAGCTAGAGAACTTAGAAGGTAGTCATGAGAAATCCAGGTGCTATTTTTGTAGTTTCTAAATGTCTGATAAAAGGCAAATCTTATTCACAAGAAGGATTCAAAATGAAGTAAAGTGTTGTTTTGTGCTTTAGAAAAACTTAACATCTTAGTGCAGTGACTTTGGTTGATTCATGCAGATCAGAAATTACCAGCTATTTCAGTCTGACAAAGTTGAGCTCATTTTGCTAATCCTTTGATGATTTCATTCTCTTAAAAGTCATCTCCTATGACCTCATTATGACCTTTAAGTTCTTGTCCATTTCTTTTTTTTTAATTTTTAAAAATATATATTTATTGTCCATAATGAATTACATTACTTAGTGGGCAAACAATGAGTTGTTATCCCCAATTCCCCAATGCCCCTCTCCCCATCCCCAATCAGCTGGATATATCAGTGCCTTCTTTGTGAAGCTCTTCTCTTGGCTACACTGAAGCTGAATTCTCCTGCTCTCTACCTGGTCACTCCTGTCTTTCCTCATTCCCTCCTTTTCTTTTTAAGATAATAGGCCTCAGTATGTAGCTAAGGCTTGACTATAATTTGCCATACTCCAGCCTCAGCCTCTAAATACTGGGATTCTGGCTGTGTGCCACCACACTGAACTTCTCTCCTTTATCAGTTACTTCTCCTTCTAAAATACAGAAAAGTCTCAAGGGTTTATCTTAAATCTCCTGCTTTGCTCTCCAGAAGCACTTTCATCTACTACAGAGCTTTTTTGTACCCCCAAGAACCTCACATCTTTAGCTGATTTTTCCTTCATGATTTAAATATCAAAAAAAGAATATTTTTATATGATGCTTAGAGCACTTGCAGAATTCAGTTGGTACAAAACTGAATGCAATATCTGTTCTCCCCATGTCCAGTGCTAGCATCTTCCTGGCTTGTCATCTGACATGAGCCCAGGCTACCCTCACCAAAGGGAGTCATGTAGCACTAATGAAATCCACATCACCCATCCTTATACTAAAACAAAATTAATTATTTTCAGTTATTTCACTGTCTTGGGCAAATAAATTCAGAGAGTAGTAGTGTCTGCCAACTCAAATCAGGTCTTCAGAGCCAAAACTTCCAATCTGATTTTAATCTATGCCTTTTCCTGTTGACTTGGCTATACTTTCTCATTTCTGAATCTTTTCCCTAATATTTAGCCCTCTCAAGAAATTATTTTTTTTTCTGTTAAGATTCAGCTTTTCCTTTCAAGCCATTTCCTCATATCCCTTTCTGATATCCTTAGTATATGATGGCTCTCTTTAGAAAATGATGATTGGTACTAAACAAAAGGTCAAAATGGGATCCACTTAACCATAGCCAATATTTCATACTAAATTAGAATAAAAAGTTTGATGGGGACTTGAAATTGAAAACAAAACCAAATATTATAAACACAAGAATGTACATGGAACAGCCATGATGTTTATTTAGATTTTTGCCATAATTCTAGGATACAACAGTTTAATCATATTGTTTTGACTTCTGCTGAGGAGATTGTTCCGTGGATAACAGTGCTTGTTGTGCATCAGAGAGGATCCTAGTTGGATCCCTAGTATCCATGTAAAAAGCTGAGCATGACTGTGCAGGCCTGAAACTCCAGTATTACAGTGGGCAGAGACAGGTGGATCACTGTGGCTTCCTGGGCAGTCAGTTCAGAGGAAAACAGAGAGCTCCAAGTTCAGGGAGAAACTGTCTCAGGGAAATAGGCCAAAGAGCAATGTCTTCCTCTTGCCTCCATACACTTGTGCATTTGTATACACGAAGCATACAGATACACACACACACACACACACACACACACACACACACACACACACACACACTGCATACCCAAAAAATAAGAAAAATCTATAAATAGATAATTTCAAAATATAGTGTTACCTATAATACCTTTCAATTACTTAATTTTAAAGGTTTCATGATATTTTTTCTCTTTTCCCTAGTTTACTTCTAGGGCCTCCCTCCTTTGTAAATAAATGACTTTGCATGTGATCTGAGTAATTCTCCCCACTTTCACTGACTTTATACAAACATGAAGATAATTCTTTGTAATTTTATGAACTTATTTTTATTGATAGCTTCCATAATTATAGACCATAAACCTTTATGATTTCCTCTATCCTCCCCTGTATTTCTTCCCCCTCTCAATTAGTCTCTGTTTTGTTCAGTTTCATCATCTTTCCCTTCCATTATGTGTAGTTATTATCAGGCACTATGAAGTCATGAATATCAAGACTGTTTTGTCTGGAAGTTTGCATTGTCAGCAGTCCTACCCTTCCTTTGGCTCTTGCAATCTCTCTACCACTTCTTCTGAAATAGAACCTGAGCCTCAGGAAGTGTGATAGAGATGTCCCAGTGCTGAACACTCCACTGTCACTTCTCAACACTATGGTGTCTTTTGCATTATCCCAGTGGTCACTGAGTATTTACAATTTCTCTTTGAGTAGATCAGCATTGATGCTAAAATCATGCTTAATCTGCAAGGCCCTTTGACCTAATTGTCTAATGCCTAATGCTTTATCTCCACAGGTTTTCTATCATCTTTGCCATGTTCTGAGTTCTGTTTCTTTTATCAGGCTTTATGCTAGTTATGTAAGGCAAGAATTGTGTTTTTCATTATTCTTTGTATATCTTCAAAATTTATATTAGTGCCTTATACATAATAAAACCTCAATAAATAATCACTAAATTATTTTTAAATTTTTAATGGCTCCTAATTACTAAATTCTGTTGTCTATTTGTTCTCACCAAACAACCAATCTTTGCCCTTTTTATGCGGGGGAGGGTTCAAGGTAAGGTCTCACTCTAGCCCATTAGACCTGGAATTTGCTTTGTAGTCTCAGGACCTGAAATTCATGTCAATTCTCCTACCTTTGCCTCCTGAGTGCTGGGATTAAAGGCATGTGTCACCATGCCCGACAATGTTTGCCTTTCACTACATTTCATCATTAAATAGAATAGCATAGAAACAGATTGTGGAAAAAAAATCATTTAATGTTTTCCCCATAAGAATAGTAGATTAGTAAGAAGTTCCTTCCCTCATCAGATTCAGTTTTATTTATCATCAATTATGTATCATAAATAAAATATATGATAATTAAAATGGTCCATGATAATTTACAATAATATAAAATATTGAAAGTCTGAAAAAGAGTTAATCAGTACATCAGATACAGTGACTATGTCGGTATTATATCCACAAAGATAAAAATTAGATTATACAATGAATAAAATATAAAGGCCATTACAAACATCAATTAAATTGACAACAAATTCTCTTTTGTAAAATTTCAAATGGATTTTGGAGAATGATCTTGATAACCTAATCCTTTCCAAAATCTCTATCCAGTACACTGTAAGCTAACATTTTTTATTGCTAAAGAGAAACTGGAGTCAAGAGGTAAAAACAGTACCTTGGAGCTTTGGTCTGCTTAATCTTATTTAGGGATTACTTGATACTTGGCTTTGGAGGTGATAATGATTTTGCTTCTGCTACTGAAGAGATGATCTAAATTTTTCTGCATTCGCGTCTCCTTGTCAACATAAAGCCTCTTTATTTAGTCCAACTACATTTACAAGTGAACAAAATGTCCTTACACTATCTACTTAATATTTAGTCATGAGAATACTTCACACATCATTGAAAAGCCATAAAAAACTATTACCATTACATTGAAATGAGCCTTTAAAGGGAATTTTTGGCAGAAGTGGTGCTCTGGCATACTGTGTTCTATTATGTGAAATTTATTGAATGAGTAAGTGTGGCAAAACTCCAGTAGTGGTAATAAATACGAAGCTATGATCAAGAGGCACTGAGACTCATGAAGTGCTAGCTGTGGAGACCACCTACATTGCTGACATGCAACTAGGAAAAAGAAAATACTGACCTCTATAACTTGAATGGCTTGTTGTTTCCATACAGCGTTTATCTGGACTCAGTAGAGTTATAGTGTTACCTAATGCAACTTGAGTTTTTCAGATGTTCTGATAAATTCAGTTCATAGTCAAGACAAACTAAAGTGCAAGCAGCATAGCCAAGGACATGTACTCTCCCTCTTTAGTGCTTTTGCATGACCTTCTGCCTGTGTGTTTATCTTTGTGGCTTAGCTGTGCTTGTTAATCTTTGGGGACACTGATAAAGGAAGGCTGCCTTTGCATGTACATCTCTATCCTCCATGTAATCATGACAACAGAAATCAGACGCTGCTCTTTACTCCTTGCCATTGAATGCAGGGATCCATCTACTGTTATAAATATTTCTTACGTATTAAGTCAGGCATTAGGTCCAGTGGCTTAACATTTACAGAAAACGTTTCCTTCATTTACCTTCTATTAAATAATACTTTGAAGTTTTTTTTCTGTCCACTATACATTTTTAAAGCAAATTCTCAATTTTGTATTTATGAGGGAGTCAACCAACGTGCATTGCTGGAAACTGTATGTTGTTTCATCACCCTTCTTTGATGATCTGATCTTGGCACTCCCCTTCTCCCCCATTTCCTATGGACTTATATACTCATTTGGCACATAGCTATTAGGAAGAAGCTTTTTCTGAACAAGACATTATATTTGCCAGAACCAAAGCCATGCCTTAGGTGAAAAATAGCACATTTTCAGTTATACAAAGACCAGAGGATTATCATTTACATGATAGTACTATAAAAATATTATGGGATACCTTTTTAAAGAGCAAAATCAAAGGGAAAAAGTTAAACATGAACAACAAAATAAAAAAATGGAGCAAGTACAGGAAGAATCTAAGTGTATTTAATCACTACTCTAAGCATACAGTATTATTATGGCTTTTAAATTAAATTAAATTGGGAAAGAATGGTAAGAGTAGGAAGCTGTCACATATCTGGGTGGAGGTAGTCTGTGGTGTAAGTACTGGGCTTGGAGCTGGGCTAATAAACCTGAAAGTCTGTCCGAGTGACCCTCTACAGCCACCAGACTCCACCTCCCAAATTGCCACCAGCCAGGGATTGAGTATGAGGCTTACATAAACCAATGAAGCTATGAGGGACATTTCTCACACAAATCACTACCCTTATGTTCAGTAAGCAATTAACTTTGGAGTACTAAAAATTAAATAGAATTTTAGAATTGACAATGGCAAATGTCTGAAATATAAGAAATTTTGGTTAATTCAAGAAAAGTCAAGAAAAGAGAGAACAAAGAACAAAAGAAACAAAACTCCAAAAAAGGTGTTAGAAATAAGTTCAATATAATTAGCAGTTATCATCAGAATCATTGCCAGGCACTGTGCTGAGTGCTATGACTACATACGCTAATCATTCTATTTCTTTTTTGCATGTGTAGTACATATGGTGTGTGTTTGTGTGTGTGTGTGTGTGTGTGTGTGTGTGTGTGTGTGCAGATACACATATTTGTGTGCTTGCAGAGGCCCGTGAAGAACATTGGCTGTCTTTCCTGAATCACTCATTCATTCATTTCTGTAAACCAGAGGCCCTCTCTGAACACGTAGCTGTAGTTTTCACAAGTTCCAATGATTCACCAATTTCTGCTCCCCACAGGATTGGGGTTACAGATGTGCATAGGCATGCACAGCTATTGTATATGTTCTAGAACATCAAACCTAGGTAGTTTCAGGCCTTCCCAGGCCCTCATGCTGTAGTGTCTTACCTGTTAAGCCATCTCTGCAGATCCCAGTTACGTAATAACAAACTATTAAGAAAATACAGTCATTACACCATTTATTTCAAGTTATATTTAGGTCCTTTTTCACCTTCAAATTGTATCTTTCTTCTTAGTACTTTTTTATTTGTTTGGCTTTTTTGGCTTGGAGTGTGAGGAGACACTAAAAGTCTGGTTGTTGGAGTTCTGATGATTCTTTGTTGCCAATTCAGAATCTTTGTATTCTTTTGGCATTCTGAAAGCTCAGGAGATGAAGGGAGCTGAGAGGCCTGAGCTGGAAAAATACTTTACCATTAGACATGTGAAACCTCTTCTCATTCCCAGTTTTGCTTGGGAGATCTCTCACGCCTAGGGTTCCAGTCCTGTTGAATCCTGACTCTTTGGAAACTAAACTTCCCATATTCGGCTGTGATTAGGTTGAGATTTCTGGAATCCAAAGACTTGACTGCCTTCTTTTCCACCCTTCATTTTCGACTTCAGCAAAGCCTAGTGCCCCCTGCACTCGAAGCTTCCTGGAAGCCTGCAGCTTCCCTGGCCTTCACAGGCTGAGATGTCAGTCAGATACATGCCAGTTCCTCGTCATCTCTCTGCTGCGTGACTTACATCGTTGTGTTGCCTTCTGTCCTACCTTCTGTCTCTTCAAACTTTGTCCTTGTTCATTCAACATTATGTGCTGTCATTTTAGTGGAAATACTAAGGAAGAAGAAATAAAATATCCTACCCTTCATATTTCTTCAATTGTCATATCTTCTTTATCATTTCGGGCAAGGTTTCTGCATTGTTGAGTTTTTACGTAGACTCATTTTAATATAACTTCTGAATGTGGAAGTTAAGGATTGACTCTATTTTGCTCAAGGTGGGAGCGTGGCTCTTACTCTTTTTATCTTTTGTATATAATCAGAAGGCCTTTTCCACAGAGTCTGGTTTTAATTTTCTTTGGCAATGGTGGAGTTGCTATGAGCCGTTGCAAGATTGTGCTGATGTAGTAGACATAAGCCAGACAGACTTGCTGGATTCACTGTACCTTGGAAGCAAATTTACTTGGACCTCAGGTCATCACACAAAACTTGATTGGTTTCTGTGTGAGTTTTTCATTCAGTCAGATCATTATTTCTTAAATATCCAAAGAGATCTGGGCAGATAATGCATATTTAAATTATTACTGGGAGGTATTATAATCTCTAATGTCTGGTAAAGCTGTGATTGCATGTTGCAAAGGAATATAGACACGTACCAGACTATCTTGTGTTTTCATTAGCCAAGCTGTGCCCTACAGCAGTATGCTAGTCAAATAAATACAAAATGATATGGCTTGAAATAGTCTTCTTTGTGGGTGTATTTCTGTTTTCCAGCTCTTAATAGAATGTCTGAATATATAATTTAGAAAGAACATTGAGTTGGAAGATCTGAGGCTTCCTTCCTTTAGCACAGGATCAGCTTGGATACCGGTATGCGCTTGAGTACCAATACAAAACATCATCTCCTAAACTTTTAAGCACTTCTGATGCTGTAGTAGCAGTATATGACTCTTATTACTAGGTACTTTCATGGATTTGGGGGTTTTCCTAGAGCCTTTATTAATATAAAGAAAATTTTTTTACTGTGAAAAGTTAAATTTGTTGGTTCCCTTAATTCTGTGTATTATTTTTATATTAAAGATAGTTGAATTTTTACAGACTGAATTATTGAAAGAAATAAGTCTCATATTAAGTCTTTAGTTCAAGTGTCTTTTATTCACATACACACAACAACAACAACACATATTTTGCTTCCCTGATAAATTGAGCAGCTGAAGTTTCTCTTTGCAACAATTAGATTGTGTGGTTTAAATATTCCTTGACATTGAGTTGTAGGGTTAAAAAAATAAACTGCAGTGCAATCTGACTTTAGAGCAAAATGAGAATTTTTTATACATGAAATACCCTGAATGATTAGACAGAGTCAGTGTTTGATACAAGGCCATGTACAGGGCCAACGTTTGTGTTGATAACCATCCAGCACTACCCAGTCTAAATTTCTGTGATGTTGAAATTGTTCTATATTTGTACTCTCTGATATGGTAAGCATTAGTTCTATGTGGTTGTTGAGCAATTGAAATGTAGGTAGTGCAACTGAGGAGCTGAATTTTAAAATTTAATTTTAATGAATTTAAATAGCTAATAAAACAGGGTGTTCTGTTATAACATTTTTTAGAGTAGAGATAACAGAAGTAAGTCATTTTGTGCAGCAGATATAGTTTATAAAGTAGAAAATCAGTGTTTTGTATGACTGTTGCCCACGTCAGGATCTCTTTAAATTAACTCATGTATCTACTAAAAAATATGAGTATTAGTATATACTGTGCTATGCTATCCTGATTGTTATACTATATGCTGTAATATAGTAAATCTGCTACTGAATTACATTGAGAAAATGTCTTTTCAGGGATAGAGAGATGGCTAAGTAGTTAAAGTTGTTTGCCTGCAAATCCTGAGAGCCTGGGGTTTAATTCCTTAGTACCCACATAAAGCCAGATGCACAAAGAGGTTCATGTGTCTGGAGTTTGTTTTCAGTGGCATAAGGCAAATGTTTCTGATGCCATCATCTAACAGTATAGAAGAGTAGAACCTGGAAGCTGTTAGGGACAGCGCCTTTACCTGGAGGAAAGAGAAGAGCACAAACCAAAGACTTAGGAGTTTTTTTTTTAATTAACTAATTGAATTAAATTAATGATATGTGCTTAAAATTACTAAAACATAGAGGTCAAAGGACTACAATGGGATCAAGGGTAAAAACCAAGCAGAATTATTGCAAGTTTAGCACTGTGCAAAGTATATCCTGGGAAGCAGTTTTTAACCAAGTACAGTGTATGTGAGTGACAGCCACCCTTTGGTAGAATCCATGTGTTAGTTCCCTATGTGTTGTCTTGACCCAATTAGAAGGGAAGAAGCAGTGAGTTGATAACTTCTACAGTGACTCTATGATGTGTTTCTGAAGCTACATGAGGCTAGAGAGATTGCACCTTCATACAGTATCTACAAAGAACATGCCTTGGCTTCTTTTAAAGCCTGGCATGGTAGTGCATGCCTTTAATCCCAGCACTCAGGAAGCAGAGGTTGGAGGATACATTCCAGGTTATCCTGAGACTACATAGTGAATTCCCTGTCAGCCTTGACTAGAGCGAAGACCCTACATTGAAAACAAATAAACAAAAAATAAAATAATTAAATAAAATGGAGTCACTGACCAGAATCTATAATGCCTCCTTCTTGGATTCCACAGGGAATCCTAGAAAGAAAGAGATGGAGAGTGTCATCTTTGATTTTGATTTTCCATATATGGAACTTTATAAATGCAAAAGGAAAGATAAACTATAGTCAAATGTTCCTGAGTTTGGATCCTGACATAAAATGATGTCTTTCTCTAAAGCAAGTGGAACAGGACAATAAAGAAAATGTCTACATCCGGTGATTCTGTTTTGTGGGTTTATATTGGCATATGAGATTCCTTTCTGGGAAGTTGGAATTTGTTTACTAAAAATCTGTAAATGTTTAGTTTTGTGGAATAACAGAAAGTAGTGTGTGGTTTTACACTTAGCCATAAATGCAGATAACACACATGCAGAATGGAGCAGCAGCCAATCAAAGCACTCATTTGTTTTGTGAATAAAAAAATTCTTAAAAGGAAGGTTCAGAATTCACTTCATTTTTTTTTAGAAATCTTAAGAAAAATTACTCTTAAAATTTGTTTCTCATATCTTTTACTGCTTGTCTTTATATAATTATTTTAAAAACTATAAATATACAGAAAAACAATTTGTCTATAGACTTGCTCCAGCTTTCCTGGATAGCTGGTTGGATTCTAGGTGCATCTTCATACTCAGAGATATACTGTGTCTTGGGATGCCACCAAATAGTACACCTCAGTGTTTGTAGCCAAAAAGTGCTCTGGGGCAAGTGGTAGATAGAGGCTTGAATTTTTCAGCTATTTTTGTTTTTTTGTTTTGTCTTGTTTTGTTTTGCTATGGTAGGATCAATTCCAAGGCTTCTCTCATGTTATATAAGCAAATCATTACTGAACCCCATCCCAGATCTCCTGCCTGTGATCTGAAAGCTCATTTCTTTTGTCTGGCTTACAATGAAACAAAAGAGCTGCTGACCACATTAGTAAAATATTTGAAAATGATTGTTTATCAGCTTCTTTCTTAAGTCTAAAATTTTTTCTTTATTTAATTATTTTGTCTTTCTGTGTGGGAACTTCTCTTCCTTTTTCCTACCCATTCTCTTTGTTTTCCTCCTTTTGTCTTACTGTTTTTTCTTTAATAATTTTAATTAATCTGCTTGAGATTCCTTCTAAGTCTTCTATAGCTGTTTTCAGTTTGTAGGCCTAAAATTGAAAGTAATAATTATATTTATTAAAGGCTAGACCTTGGCAGCATGCTGAATATATTTTGTACAAAATTTAGTTTACATAGAATAATATTATCAGCAGAAATTTAGTCATTAGTTGTTTCAGGATTACATGTTTTGAATTGTATATACTAGCTGGTCCAGAATGATTTTACTCAGAAAGTCTATATTCCCAAATCGTTATTATTGTGTATACTTATGAATTCCTTTAATAACATTGCTACTACAACTGCTTTTCATTCAGTATTTCCTTTTATTTTCTCTTCAGTGTTCTGAATTAAACCCAGGACCTCACACATGCCAGGAAAGCTTTTTGCTTCTGACCTACATCCCATTTCTTGCTTGTTTGAGACAAAAAATCTCACCATGTTGCCCAGTTTGGCCTGAAATTGGAGCCTCTTGTCTCTGCCTCCATAGTGCTGGGATTACAAGCATATGCGACTACACTCAACTAGTATTCTAGTTTCCAGACCCAATGACATGCAGGCTTAAATTTTCATACACTCTAGCATTCATTTGTTCTTTCACATATGTTTATTAAACTTATGTATTTCATGTATTTTCATAGAATTTATTAATGTGTCAACAAATACTTTAAAATCACATTACAACTTTGTTTCAAGCCAAATAAGTATGCATTTCAGGAAAGTGTATTTAATGAGCCATGAAAACTTCTCATTAGAAGCTGAGTGTTCAAAGACAGTGTTAGGGCTGATGTTCTGGTATTATAGCATTAATACTAATCTGCTAGGACATGTTGGAGAATTTAGTCCAAGGTGGAAATAAAGCAAGAAAGACTATTTCTTGGATAACATCATTTAATCACTTAATAATAACATCAGTTAATAAGTTGTGATGAAAATAAGTTTATGCATTATATAAAATCTGAACTTCATTTTTCCCTGTGGGTGGTCCTCAGGTTGACTTAGTTCTTGCTGCTTGTTTTTTGGTAATGTGATCATATGCCATAACTTTAACTCTTTTTTCTTGGAGCTTTCGGTCATACTTTCTTTCCCTACGCTCCACTACTATATCATTAGCCTCCTCAAACTCTTGAAATTGTTTGGCCATTTTTTTTTTTGTTGTATCTTAATGGTCAATAACATTGGTGTCATTTTTCCTTTCAGCTGCGTAGAATTCCATAATGTATATGTACCACAACTTTGATATCCATTTGTCCAGTGATGGGCATTTGGGTTGGTTCCAATTCTTTGCTATTATGAATTGAGCTGCTATAAACATGGCTGAACATATGTCTCAGTGCTGAGGCGAGGAAACTTGGGGGTAGATGCCCAGTAGAGGAATAGCTGGGTCCATTGGTAGCTCTATATCCATCCTGTTCAGGAGCCTCCACACTGCTTTCCATAGTGGTTGTACAAGTTTGCATTCATTCCCACCAGCCGTGACTGAGGGTCCCTTTTCCCCAACAACCTCGCCAGCATCTATTGTTAGTAGATTTTTTAATGATTACCATTCTGACTGGAGCTAGATAGAATCTCATTGTTGTTTTGATTTGCATTTCTCTGATGATTAATGACATTGACATTTTCTCAAATGGGAGTTGGCATTTGTATTTCTTCCTCTGTGAATTCCCTGTTGAGTTCAGTTCCCCATTTTGTGAGAGGGCTGTCTGATAATTTTTTATTTAATTTTTTGAGTTACTTATACATTCTAGATATTAGACCTCTATCTGTATTGTGGCCTTTGTAGCACAGAATTTCATCCACAGGTGGTCAACAATAGATATAAGCCATTCTTCCCTTTCCTAGACATTTTTTAAACATTTTCAAATTATTTTTCATCTGTGATTAAGGTCTATCCTAATTACATGTTTCAAAAAAAGAAATATATAAATAAATAAACAATAAAAGCCTATTGACTAAATGACATAGATTATTTTCTTAGAGTACGAGTAAAAAGTGTAAGGTGAATAAAAATGGTTTATAGAAATTTTTAATTTATCAGCATTTATGTGTGGTTATATGTATAAAACAAAACATAATTTCTCTGTTTACATTATATAACATATAAAATAAATATCAAAGTGATTTGCTGAGGCAGCATCATAAAAATCAGTACATGCTAGCCATTTAAATTTTTAAAATATTTCTAAAACATAAAGCTTTTAGTTATGTCTTCAACCAAATATTATTATCTCCACTTTATAGCCAGTGCTATGGACAGCCAAGGACAATGTCAATTTTATTAATAAATGATGCATCAAATACGTTCATGGTTTAGAAAATTGTTGATACATTTATTCTTTCCTTATTGTGGAAAATCTGTCTGTAATAAAAGGCATTTTGTAATGAGGTAATTGATTTATGCACAATGAATTTATAATGGTTTCCCAGATGTTCATATTTAACCAGCAGTCATTTATGAAAGGAGTAAGGCTTTCAAAGGTTATCTTCCTGATTAATAGCTTTCACCACTGCTAGCTGGGTGATTTGTATAGTATGTCAGGGAAATTAACCATGTCACCTCCAGATCATAACTATCATAATATAGACAGAATATAATTTCACACATTTCAATCATATTTTGAAATGAAAACCAGACACTACTTTATTTTACTTCATGATTTGTATAGTGTCAAAGATATATTGACTTCTAAATTGGAGAGGAAATGAACCATTTGTCAAAGTCAGTATATAATTTTTAGTACAAGAATACAGCCACCATCTGAGATGAAACACATGACCATGAGAGCACTCAAGGATTTCATGTCTTCTCTTTTTATAATGTCATTGTGTCAACTTTCATTTTCGAAGACTAGCATCTTTGTGTACTACTAACCCAGTAGTAAAGAAGGAAATACTAAATCAGAAAAATACCAACTTTATAGACAGACTAAAACTTACAGGAGTCTCTCAGCAGTTCCAATAATAAAATATTGCATTAATTCATATGCCTCCATAATCCTGAGTAACTTGTTATAATCAGATTAAATTCTCACTCCATGTAAGTCCAATATGATTTATGACTTAAATATACTGGAATTGTAACTGAGAGAGCCATGCATAATAAAATCACACTTAATTAAACATTCACACTATGATCTAGAGAACAAAGGATTTGGTTTAAAGTGAGCTTCATTTCTTTGCTCTGAATGAGAACTAAGGATTCATTTTCTTTCCTCCAAGGTGACATACTTACCAATACACATGAATGCTTCATATGCCTCCGGTGATCCACTTTTAGGAAGAACCTCATCTATCCATCTTTCTTTCTACACCTCTATCCTTTATATTAATTTGATAGGGATACCATCACAAAATTCTGTAGACTGAGTGGGTTAAACAGAACAAATTTTCTCATATTTCTAGAGCTACGTGTCAAGATCAAGAAAGATGTCAGAAAAAAATGGTGTCTTTTTTTTCTGCCACCTATCTATATAGCTTTCATGTGATCAACACTATCATCAGTTTTTGCTATTTTGAATAATTGGAAATTTTAAAAAGTACTTCTTTCAATCATATTCTGTGGTCTTTTTTTTTAAGTTTAAGTAGTAAGAGTAGTAAGTATTAACTGCCCAAACATTTTGTTTTGCTTTGCTTTTTTAAAGTGTGAATTTATCCTACAGTTACATAATGCAATCATATATAATCCCAAGAATGCATTCAAGTTATGTATTTATCAGGCTGTTCTACTGAGGAAGAGTTCTCTATCTCAGAGTCTGACATGAATCTGACATACTTTCATAAAATGTGGTTGAGACTTCTAATCCTAAATTATCTTCTCCATGTTCATTTATATTAAAAGCCTCAGTAGGCAATGCACTCTCAATGTTAATATTTTAGGAGATTACTTATGATGGCCATTTGAATGTAATGATAGAGGACACTATGAAACATTGATCAGAGTTGGAATGGGACTTCATAAACCATATTAGCAGAAGCAGTCCTACATTGTTCCAGGTAGATGAGTATCATTCATATGGCTTTCAAAGGTATCTGAAGAAGAAAGATTATATGACCAATTGATATTTTAGTGATTAATAATCATAGATATGTTGACATCTTTTATAAGTGATATACATAAGCCATAAGCCTTCCTACTTGTTGTATCCTTTGTAGAAAATAAAAACTATATAATAACTCTGAATTTATTTTTGACTTGTCCTCTAAACCATAATCTTTTTAAACTAAATTGTTCTGAGAGATTGATTTTAACCATGTTCTGACATTCTAAAGTGGTAATCCGGGCGGACGAGGTGGCCGAGTGGTTAAGGCGATGGACTGCTAAAGTGGTAATCCGATGTTGTACACCTTTCACTGAGATTAAAACTAAGCTTAAAACTTTCCCTTGGCATCTCTATCTCTGTCTCTTATAGTTTTTTTCTGCTATTCATTTTAACATTTGATAAATACTTTACCAAAATCTATCCACACAAGCTATTATGATAAGAGCTAGGAATTCAATGAGGAACAAAAAGCATGTGGTCCCTTTTCCAGTGGAGCTGACAGAGAAATTCAATTTTGTCATTTATTTAAGGTAATTGCCTGTCTGTACCACTGAGACTCTAGCCTTTCAAAAATCCTGATCATGCAAATAGGAAGAAAAAGTGATCAAGCACATTGATATAATAGCTCTGAACTTCAAAGTTCTGTACCATAAGTTAAATAAAAGCCACTGAGGGATTCAGTTTAGGAATGCATGAGGAAAATCTGGGGCAGCCTGAGAAAAAGACTTAAGAACCAACCAAGATTAAATTCATAAATGAAAGTGAATTTCTTGCCTGAAGTGGTCATTCTAAAATGATTGCAGCCTGTGATTCAGGAGGACATGTGCAATGCCCTTGAGAATGGTGGAGAGTGGTGATACATCAATCTACTGGCAGTTATACTTGGGAATAGTTGACATTTTCAATGGTATTGTTTCTTTATGTGTCTGCAATTTCCTTTCTGTATAAATACTACCTCAGACAGATGTTTCAAAATTGTTTAGAATACAGGAAAGTAGTGGAGGGGAATTATGGAAAACAGGGTTTCACTAAGAGACATGGGCTTTTGAATCTCCACCAAATTTTGCAGTTATGACAAGAAAAGTTAGCACAAATAATGTCAAATATTCCTTTGTTAGCACTGCATCCTCCTTTACCACAATAACCTCCCTCCATCACTGCTAACAACTCACAAAACACTGACAAAAAAACACTGGTTAAGACTGTGCTAAATAACAACATGAGGAGCTCTAGCCATGTTGACTGAGCACCTATGTGTCATGCCTATGTCAAAAAAAAAATTAATGTAACTTTTCCCATTGAACTTTCACAGCATGCCCATGTGGTAGACAACTATTAATAGTCCCATCTTACAGAAGAAATAAAGACATAGAAAGGTTATGCAGTTTTCATTAGGTTACTCAGTATGAGAGAGGGGAAGTTATAAGCACATGTTTATATGCATAATCCTAATCACAAAGTTATAATTCCTCTCTTCAGTCCCTGACCTTTAGCCTTATTCAACA